>PVKP010005708.1:0-87602 GCA_004027715.1 Plecturocebus donacophilus | reverse complement strand
TCTCTCACTAACTTGAAATGCAGGAATATTGTTTCTGATTGTCAAATTAGAGAGCCAATTAAGAGAGTAATTTTTCATATTCTAGTACACTCAGGAAAGTCTCAAGATGTTCTTAGTAGTTGGAAAGAGTAATAGCAAGCAAATAGGACATAAATAATTGGGATATTAGGTATTCATAATGAAGAGTAATGCATTATGTATGTATATTTTTTATAATTATGATAAAACATACTTATTGACATTAAATTTACTGTCAACCATTTTTAAGTGCACAGTTCAGTTGTAAATATATTCACATTATCATACAATAGATGTCTAATGATATTTTATCTTCCAACATCAAAACTCTTTATCTCTTAGACACTAACCCCATTTCCTAGAGGCCCTTGATAACCACCATTCTATTTTCTGTTTCTATAATTTTGACTATGTTAGATACTTCAGATTAGTGGAACGACACAATACTTACCCTTCTGTGACAGTGTTATTTTGTTCAGCAGAATGTCCTTGAGGTTCACTCATGCTGAAGCATGTGACAGGATTTTATTTCAAAAGCTTCATAACATTCCACTGTATGTATATACATTTTCTTTATCTGTCTGTAATTATACATGTGAGTTTCTTCACATTTCGGCTATAGTGAATGATGCTTTTAAAACATGGGTTTATAAATATCTCTAACATTCTGCTTTGAATTCTTTTTGATTCTACACCAGAAGTGGGATTGCTGGATCATATGGTTATTGTTATTTACAACATTTTGAGGGTCTTCCATATTGTTTTCCATAATAGCTATACCATTTTAGATTCCCCCTAACAGTGCAAAGAAATGCAAATTGTCAACACTCGCCAAGTGCTCATCCTTGCCAACGCTTCTTTTCCTTTCTTATGTTAATGGCTGTCCTGATGGATGTGAAGTGATACCTCACTGTAATTTTAATTTGTATTTACCTAATAATTTCTGATGTTAATTATCTTTTCATGTGCTTATTGGACATTTCTATCTCTTCTAGGAAAACCGTTTAATTGCTGTGCCCAGTTTTTAATCAAGTTATTCATTTTTATTATAGAAATTCCTTAACATATTCTAGATATTAGCCAATTATCAAGTACTTAATTTGCAGTTATTTTCTCCCATTCCATAGACTGTTGTAGTCCCATTTGTCTATATTTGAATTTATTGTATGTACATTTGGTGTTATATCCAAGAAATTATTGTCAAATACAATAGCCTCAATCTTTTCCCCGTTTTCTTCAGAAGTTTAATAACTTCAGATCTTGCATTTAAGTTTTTAATCACTTTTGAGGTAATTTTTATACTGAGTATGAGGTAAAGGTCCAAATTAATTCTTTTGTAAGTGAATATCCATTTTTCCTAATACCATTGGTTGAAGATACTGTCCTTTCCCCATTGTGCAATCTTGGCACCCTTGTCAAATAGCATTTGGCCATGTATATGTGGGTTTATGTCTAATCTCTCTATTCCATTCCATTGGTCAATATATCTATTCCTAAGCCAGCAACAGACATCTAAATTATTACTGCTTTCTAATATATTTTAAAATCAGGGAATATGACACTTATAACATTAGTTTTCTTTCTCAACCTTGTTTTGGCTCTTTTAGGTCTTTTGAAAGTCCACATTAATACAAGAGATAAAAAGAAATTATTTAGGCAGTAAATGGGGGAATCCTTGGCAAAGTTTCCCTTTTAACAAAAAGCAACCCTGACAGAACAGGAGCATCACCATCTTGGACAGGCACTGCCATTTTAAAGTTCCTCTTGATCAAAAACTGCCTGGGCCCAACCCAAAGGGCATCAGCCTGATGGCTAATGTCAGCATGACTATAGACCACAAGTGACATCTCTAACCAGAAACATTCTAACCCTAAGATAAAAACCCCTTTCTGACCAGAGACATGCCAGCCACCAGATAACCTCTCCCCCATCCAGAGAGATGTCAGCCCCAAGATAAACTGCCCTCTGACCAGAGACATTCCAACCCTGCAATAAACTTCTTCACACAGAAATATTCCAAGGCTGTGATAAGTTTTCTCACCCTAAATTCTTAGATACTCTTAGTCTGTAAGAGAGAATGCTCCTAATTGAAATCAGCCAGAAGCCCCTCCTAGGTTTATTCTCCAAAATAAACTTGTCTTTGACTGTCGAGCCACTTTTCATGTTTTTTTTTTTCCATCTTTCTTTAACTCTTACAAGTCCCAAAATCATTTATTTTCTAACACAAAGCAATCTGTAAAATCGAGCTGCAAACATAGACAAGCAAGTTGGAAACTTGCATAGGTAAATGCAGGCAGCTGTGCCAATATAAAAGGGCTACCTGGAAGCTAGATATATTCAAAAGGCTCCTTCTTCCCTTTTCTTTATTACCATGTGTACGGTAGAAAAGCGGGAAACATAGCACCAGTCAGGTAAAAAACCCATCTGTATAATAAAAAATCAGGGTGGGGCAGCCTGCTTCCTTGTGCGCTATGTAAATGCCATGCCTAGTTGGACCAATATTTCCTGTCCTATGTAAATCAGACACTACCTCTTCAAGCTAGTTTGTGAAACCTCATGTGTTTCATCATGGGACTGGATACTCATTTTCTCTGGGACTCCTCTTTCTGCAGCAGAGAGAGCTTTTCTGTCTTTCACCTATTAAACTTCTACCCTTAACCCCACCCTGGCGGGTTCGCACCCTAGTTTTTCATGACTGTGGAACAATGAACCTCAGATATTCCCCCAGACAGTGATGACACTTTAATATGGATTTTAGAATACATTTTACTATTTCTGCAAAATTAAGAAAAAGTCCTTATGTTTTTAATAAGAATGGCTATGAATCTGTAGGATGCTTTGGGTAGTATGAAAATTTTAGCAATATTAAGTCCACCAGTCCACAGTATGGAGTATCTTTTCATTTATTTGTCTCTTCTTTGATTTATCTTAGCAAAGAATACTTGTATCTTTGATTTCTTTTAGTTTTGTACTTTTTGGTGAACAAGCCTTTCACGCCTTTGTTTAACTTTGTTCTCAAGTATTTTATTCTATTGGAAGCTATAGTAAATTAGATTATTTTAATTTCTTTTATGATTGGTCATATTTAGCCTTTTGGAGTAGAACTGATTTCTGACTGTTATTTTGAATCCTACAAATTTAAAAAATTCTTAAATTTGTTCTAATACTTTTTATGTAGAGTCTTCAGAGTTTTCTGCACGTATGATTATGTCATCTGGGAACAGATAATTTTCATTCTTTATGTCTAATTTTGATGACTTTTATTTTCTTTTCTTGTTGGATTATTCAAACTAAAATTTCTAGTACTATGTCCATATATGAATTTTATTATTTTGAGATAGTTTCCTTCTATTTCTAATTTATTGAGAGTGTTTGTCATGAAAGAATATTGTATTATGTCAAATGCTTTTTCAGCATCAATTGAGATGGTGTGCTGTTGAATTTAATTTGCTAATCTTTTACTGAGGATCTTCAAATCATATGAAGCATGCAAATGGATCTTGTTTTTGTAATTAATTCAATGTCTTTTAATTGTCATGTTTAAATTTAATATTTATTTTTAATTTATGTTTACATTTCAATTAATTACTGATAGGAAAAGACAATATTAATATTTTATTGTTTTCTGTCTGTCTTGTAGCTACTGTTTTTGTCTTTTTGTATCTCTATAGCTTGACTTTCTTTGTGTTTTATTGATATTTTTGTAGTAACATTTTGATGCTTTTCTGATTTATCTTTGTATATAGTACAAATATTTTCTTGTAATTACCATTACCTTTACATAAAATATTTTACCCTTACAAAGCTTTATTTATTTATTTATTTTGAGATGGAGTCTCACTCTGTCACCCAGGCTGGAGTGCAGTGGCACAATCTGAGCTTACTGCAACTTCCACCTTCCAGGTTTCAGCAATTCTCCTGCCTCAGTTTCCCAAGTAGCTGGGACTACAGCTGTCCATCCCCATGCCCAGCTAATTATTGTATTTTAGTTGAGACAGGGTTTCACCATTTTGGCCAGGCTGGTCTGGAACTCCTGATCTTGTGATCCACCTGCCTCGGCCTCCCAAAGTGCTACGATTACAGGGCTGAGCCACTGCACCTGTCCTAACAATGTATTTTGAACTGATAAAGAATTAAGTACAATCACATATAAAAACTGTACTTCTATTCTGACTCCCTTCCACTGTATATTACTGATCAAACTATACTTTTTTATATTATCTATTATTTTTATGCTTTATATATATACACATATGTATATAATGTACTGGATTTATAATTGATTTACTCACATATTTTTATTCACATTATATAATAGATTCACACACACACACACACCAGATTTATAATTGATTTACTTACATATTATAACACTTAAGGATTCTATATTTGTCTCTATACTTACTTTTTTCAGAGGTTTATTTCCATTTGATTTTTATGTTTTTTTGTTTATTGTCCTTTTATATCAGCTCATAGGACTCCTTTGAGCATCTCTTGTGGGATAAGTCTAGTGGTTATTAATTCTCTTTGATTTTAATTTCTCTTTTACTTTTAAATGAGAGACTTCCTCAATGTAGTATTTTTGCTTGACAGTTGCTTTTTCATTTCAGTACTTTGAATACAGTATTCTATTTTCTCTTAGCCTACAAGTTGGTAGAGTTGCCTTAATATTTAACAAGTCATTATTCTCCTGCTGCTTTCAAAATTTTCTCTTTTATCTGTGACTTTTCACAATCTGTTTAGGATGCATCTTTGTGTAGCTCTCTTTCAACTTGTATTAATTAAAGTTTTTGAGATTTTCAATGTATATGTTTATTTCTCTCTTTACATTTGGGAAATTTTTCAGCTGTTATTAATTCAGTTATGTTTTCTGCCTTTTCTCTCTTTCTTCTCCTCTGCAACTCCTGTATTATGTGTGTTGTTCAGCTTAATGATATCCCATAAGTCCCTCAGGTTCTCCTCATTTTACTTTATGGTTTTGTTTCTCTGCCTAAGTAATTTTAAAAGTCTTTTTCTCCAGTTCATTGATCCTTTCTTCTGTGTAGTGAAGGCTAAGTTTTAATTTCTTCAGTGAACTTTTCAACTCAATTATTATAACTTTCAGTTTGAGAATTTGTTCTTTTTTATGGTTTCTTTGTTTATATGCTCATTTCATTTTGTGTTTTCCTTATTTCATTTAGTTTTCTGTATTTTTTTTAATTCATTGAGCATTTTGATGACAGTAATTTTGATTTCTTTGCAAATTGTATATCTCCTTTGGCCTTAGTTTTTAGAGATTTAACTGATGCCTTTAAATGTGACAAGACTGCTTCTTTCTGTTTGTGTTGTATGGAATTTTAGTAATTGAAGGGTCAGCCAACTCTTCCAGACTGCAATTTGTTTTCAGACAGGGAGAAGTTTCCCCATGCAACCTGGTTAGAGATTCTGGAGACCTCTCATTACTTTTCTGGGTGTGCATCCTTGTGGGCTTATAAGTGTCATCTTTTAGAGGGGGTTGACAGATTTCTATTTACATGTTTCCTCTGATGTCTGTCTGCAATAATGAATCAATCTTCTCTGTTGCATTATTAAAATGTGGTCCTAGATCTCTATCTAGTACCTGTCTGCAGTACTGTAGATTTTGGTACAAGGTTGACATCTTTCTTTTGAGAGATTCCTAACCTGGTACCCCATTTCTGCCAGTACTTGGATACAGGCAAGACAGACAACATTTCCTCAGGAAGCTGCCCTAAATGTCACTTGGATGTAATTTCTACTCATTTTCTTTCCCAGTAAGAAAATGGGAGTGGATGGCTTCCTCCCAAACTGCCCCATTCTGCTAGTGGTGGGGAGAGGAGTTCTGACAAGAAAGAGTAGAGAGTGTCTGTGATTTTCTACTGGGTTTCCATATGGTTGGCTTCATGCTTACTTGGAGTGCAGATACATTTAATTGGTTTCTGGATTTCTCATGGAGATATTTTCTGTTTGTTTTTAAATAAATGTCTCCATAGCCAAAAGAGAGTCTGGGTCTTTCTAGCCCTCATTCTTGCTCTACTTATTATATTTATGATAGATAACAATGAACCCATTACTTTTGTAAGTATTAACTTCTTTAATATGTATGATGTAGTGCAAGGCTTTGGTAGGTGCTAGTCACCATTATGTTGACATGTAGAAACTTTGTCCAGTTGATGAATGAGTCAGACAGTACTGCCTTTCTTTGGTGGCTTCTGGAAAATTTTAAGTGTTTTGTTTGGGTGTCAAAATGGGCAGGAAATACTAAAGGTAGTTCCTTTAGGGTTGGGGTGGCTAAATGACACTAAAATGTTTCCTACACTAAATACCCAAAATGTCCCATCTGAGAAACATTTGAAAGAGAAGGAAAAGGAAAATTTCTATTAATATACATTTTATTAAATGATGATCCTGGAATTGAAATAAATGTTCTTATTATCAGGTTGTCTATGCAAACTGTATTTTATCTTTAATAAACTAATTTAGTTTAATACCACTAAAAATTGTTTAATGACTCTAAAAGTATTAATTTGTAAAATTATAGAATTCTTAAACTAGGTCTTAAAAGTAACCTATTATTTAATAAGTTGATATATTTTAATTTACTACTACTTTAATTTATTGCTACTTTAAATTTGGGGTATTTTGTGCAATTAACTATACTCCATGTAAAATTACTGCATTTCTACCACAGGCTATGTATACCAGAGAATCTCAGTTACAAAGCTGATGCATATAGACTGTTTTTTTAAGTTGTGACACTGTAAGGAGAAGATCAATGATTCTTACTGATCCCACATCAAATGAATGATAATGTATATATTTAAATCTTACCACCAATGAGATTTGCTGATGAACTGGATGTGGAGTATGACAGAAAGGAAAGTATTGAGAATTATTCAGACCAAGTAGAAATGTGGGATAAAATTAAAGGGATTATTACTGGTGGAGAAATAATTTGGAAAGCAGAGAAATTATCTTTGTCTTAGAAAAATTAATTAGATTCCACATCAAGAGAATTATTGAGGAGTTAAATATACAAGGTTGGAGGTCAAAAGGACACTTTGGCTGGAGTAAAAAAAAAATTAAAGTCCTCAGCGTTGATATTAAAACCATTGTACTGGATGAAATTACTAAGGAGATGCATTTAAATAAAGAAGATAATAAAACCTAGAAGAAACATAGAGAATAGTATTCTGCAGGTCAAGTAAAAATAATGACACCATCTCCAGTCTTTCCTATGTACAGCACAAAAGAATAAACCATGTAAAAATGGCCCCAGGCTGCCATTAAGATTTATTTCTTTTTATTTTTAATTTCTGTGAGTTTCCAGTAGGTGTCTATATTTATGAGCTACATGAGATATTTTGATACAAGCATACAAAACACAATAATCACATAAGGGTAAATGGAACATTCATCACCTCAAGCATTTATTCTTTCAATGTGTTACAGACAATCCAATTATACTCTTTTAGTTATTTTTTAATGTACAATAAATTTTTGTTGACACTAGTCACCATTTGTGCTATCAAATACTAGATCTTATTCATTCTATAGAATTATGTTTTTGTACCCAAACATCCCTACTTCCCACACAAAACTACCCTTCCCAGCCTTGTTTTGAATTTTTTAGCTCCCTCAAATAAGTGAGAACAATGCAAATATTTTCTTTCCAGGCCTTGCTCATTTCAAGTAACAATGTCCTCCTCCAGTTTCATCCATGTTGTTGCAAATGACAAGATCTTATTTCTTATGAATGGATAGTACTCCTCTTAATATATGTACCACATTTTCTTTATCCATTTATATATTAAAGGATGCTTAGGTTGCCTCCAAGTTTTGGCTATTGTGAACAGTGCTGCAATAAAATGCAAGTACAGACAGCCAATTGGTATACTGATTTCCTTTCTTTTGGGCATGTATTTAGCAGTAAGATTGCCAGATTATATGGTAGTTGTATTTTTGTTTTTTTGAGGAACCTCCAAACTGTTCTTCCTAGTGGTTGTGAGAGAATGTATTCTGTTCCTGGGTCCACAAAGGGTCATAGTTTAAAAGGCAAGAACTTCCCAGCACCATGTCTCACCATCCATCTGGGGATTACAGGTCTTTGTTTAAATTTTCTCATGCACAGGAAAGAATCAAAGATCAATCACTCCAGCAGAAGTTTAAAGATACTCCTTTTATAGGTCAAAGGGCTTGGAGAAGGAGGGAATTCCTCCCAGGTTAAAAGTCCCTGTCCCCTACATCCATGTGAATTCCATATTTGGGTCCCCTTCCACAATCTTCATGTAAGCTTTCTCTCTCTTGTCTTTTTCTCTCTCCTTTTCCTCTTTCTGTAAATCATTTTCTGCAAAAACTCTTTGGGGTCTGATATTTACATGTGAGCACACAGCACTGGGCATGGTCCCCTCTCCCATCTTGGGTGAATGAGGGACCGAGAGCCTGGAAAAACAGCCCACTGGGAAGCAAGCTAAGCCTCCCTTGGGTCCCAGAACCCAGCCAACAGTTATAGAAATTTACTTTCCAACCAAAAGTGTATGAGGATTCCCTTTTCTGCAATAGTCACCAACATTTGTTATTGCTTGACTTTTGAATAAAAGCTATTACGGGAGTGAGATGAGAAGATACCTCACTGTAGTTGACTAGCATTTTTCTGATGACCAATGATGATGAGCATTTTTCATATAGCTACTTGTCATTTGTGAGTTTTCTTTTGAAAGATGTCTATTCAGATGTTTTTGCTCATTTTTAATCGGATTATTAGATTTTTTTCAATACAATTGTTTGTGCTTCTTATATATTCTGGTTATTACTCTTTTGTTAAATAGGTAAGTTTTCAAATGTTCTCTCCCATGCTGCAGGTTGTTGCTTGATTTCATTGATCATATACTTTGATGTGCAGAAGCTTTTTAACTTGATGTAATTGAGTTTGTCCATTTTTGTCTTAGTTGCTTATGCTTTTGGAGTATTACTCTAGAAATCTTTGCCCAGTTCAATGTCCTGGAGAGTTTCTCAATATTTTCTTTTAATAGTTTCATAAAGTATTATATTTAAATATTTAATTCATTTTTATCTGATGTTTGTATGGAGAGAGATAGAAGTCTAGTTTTGTTCTTCTGCATATGAATATCTAGTTTTCCCAACATGATTGATGGAAAAGACTGTCCTTTCCTCACTTTATACTTTTGACACCTTTGCCTGAAACAAGTTCACTGTAGATTTCAGGGTTTATTTCTTGGCTCTATATTCTATTTCATTTGTCTGCCTGCTGGTACTGTGCCCTTTTGGTTATTATAGCTCTACAGTATAATTTGAAGTAAGGCACTGTGATTCCTCCAATTTTATTCTTTTTGTTCAGAATAGCTTTGGCTATTCTGGGCCATTTGTGGTTCTATACAACTCTTAAGACTCTTTTTCTTTCTGTAAAGAGGGCCATTGCTTTTTGATAGGGATTGCATTGTGTCTGTAGATTGCTTTGGGTTCTATGGAGGTTTTAATAATATTGATTCTTTCAATTAATGCACATGGAGTATCTTTTGATTTTTTTTGGTGTCCTCTTCAATTTCTTGCATGAATGTTTTAGTTTTCATTGTACAGGGCTTTCACTTATTTTGGTTGCTTTCTAAATACAGTATTTTGTTTGTAGCTATTGTAAATGGGATTACCTTTTGGTTTTAGGCAATACCATTCAGGACATAGTCATGGGCAAGAACTTCATGACCAAAACATGAAAAGCAATGACAACAACAGCCAAAATAGACAAATGGGATCTAATTAAACTTAAGAGCTTCTGCACAGCAAAAGAAACTATCATTAGAGTGAATTCGTAACCAATAGAATGGGAAAAAATTTTTTGCAATCTATCCATCTGACAAAGGGCTAATATTCAGAATGTACAAGAAACTTAAACAAATTTACAAGAAAAGAAAATCAACCCCAACAAAAAGTGGTCCAAGGATATAAACAGACAGTTTTCAAAAGAAGACATTTATGCAGCCAACAAACATATGAAAAACAGCTCATCCACGATGGTCATTAGAAAAATGCAAATCAAAATCACATTGAGATACCGTCTCACATCAATTAGAATGATGATCTTTAGAAAATCAGGAGACAACAGATGCTGGAAAGGATGTAGAGAAATAGGAATGCTTTTACGCTGTTGGGAATGTAAATTAGTTCAACCTTTGTGGAAGACAGTATGGCGATTCCTCAAAGATCTAGAAGTAGAAATACCATTTGACCCAGCAATCCCATTACTGGGTATATTCAAAGGATTATAAATTATTCTATTATAAAGACACATGCACACATATGTTTATTGTGGCACTGTTCACAATAGCAAAGAGACTGGATAAACAAAATGTGACACATATACACTGGAATACTGTGCAACCATAAAAAAGGGTGACTTCATATCCTTTGCAGGGACAGGGATGAAGCTTGAAACCATAATGTTACTTCTATACCCAATTTGGTGAAGGTTTTTATCAAGAAGAGATATCAAATATTATCAAGTGCTTTTTCAACATTAATTGAAATGATCATGTGGTTTTTGTTCTTTATTCTGTTGATATGATGTATCATGTCGATTGATTTGCATTATGTTAAACCATCCTTGCATCCCTGGAATAAATCTCACTTGCTCATGATGACTATTCTTTTTAATGTGGTATTGAATTTGGTTTATTAATATTTTGTTGAGGTTTTTTATTTGTTTGTTTGTTTGTTTGCATTAATGATCACCAGGAATATTGGCCTATAGTTTTTAGTTGGGGATGTGTCTTTGGTTTTGGTATCAGGACAATACTGGCCTCATAAAATTAGTTTGAAACTATGTGTCCTCTTCTATTTTTTGAAATAGTTTAAATAAAATTTGTGTTAGGTCTTCTCTATATGTTTGGTAAAATTCAAAAGTGAAGCTATCAAGTCTCAAGATTTTCTTTGCTGGGCAACTTTCTATTAAAGTTTGATCTCACCAGGTGTGGTGACTCAATGCCTGAAATCCCAGCACTCGGGGAGGCTGAGGTAGGCAGATCATCTGAGGTCAGGAGTTTGAGACCAGACTGGTCAATATGATAAAGCTTCATCTCTACTAAAAATACAAAAATTCACCAAGTCTGTTAACAGATGCCTGTAATTCCAGCCACTTGGGAGGCTGAGGTAAGAGAATTGTTTGAACCTGGGAGGCAGAGATGGCAGTGAGCCAAGCTCATGCCATTGCACTCTAGCCTAGGTGATAAGAGTGAAACTTTGTCTTAAAAAAAATGTTTTGTTAAGGATGTTAGCTGTTAAGTGTGTTAAAAAAAAAATACATGTTTTGATCTCAAAACTTATTAGTCTGTTCAGGTTTTTAGCTTCTTCAGGGTTTAATATTGATAGTTTGTGTATATAAATTTCTTCCAGGATTTCCAATTTATTTGCATGTAATTGCTCATGGTAGGCTCAAATGTTCATTTGAATTTCTACAGTATTACTTGTAATTACTTCATTTAGTCTCTGATTTTATTTATTTGGGTCTTTTTTTTTTCTTAATTAGTCTAGCTAAAGTTTGACAATGTTTATTTTTCAAAAACTATTTCATTGAACTTTTTATATTTCTTTCTCATTTTAAGTTTATTTCGGCTTTAATTTTTATTATTTCTTTACTTCTTCTAATTTGGGTTTGGTTTGCTCTTAGTTTTCTTTCTGAGACAGGGTCTCTCTCTATCACCAGGCTGGAGTGCAGTGGTGCAATCATGGCTCACTGCAGGCTTGAACTCGTAGGCTCAGTAGATTCTCTCACCTCAGTGTCCCAGGTAACTGAGGTTACAGGCATGATCAACCATGCTGGTTAGTTTTCATATTTTTTTTGTGGAGATGGGGTTTTGTCATGTTGTCCAGGCTAGTCTTGAACTGGCTCAAGAAATCTTCCTGCCTCCCAACATGTTCAGATTATAGGCATGAGCCACTATGCTGGATCTGTTTTTGCTTTTCTAGTTCTTTAAGATGCATCATTAGGTTGTTTGAAGTTTTTCTACTCTTTCTGACGTAGGTGCTTATAGCTATAAACTTTCCTCTTACTACTGTTTTCACTATATTCCATAAGTTGTGATATGTTTTGTTTTTATTATCATTGTTTCAATGAAATGTTTATTTTCCTTCTTAATTTATTCATTTACCCACTTGTCATTCAGAAGCATATTATTTAATTCCCATGGGTTTATTTAATTTTCAAAGTTCTTGTTATTGGTTTCTAGTTATATTACATTGTGGTAAAAGAAACTTGACATAATTTCAAAAAATTTAAGACTTGTTTAGGCCTGTTGTGTAAGTATGTATAAGGTCCATTTGGTCTATACTACTGATTAACTCTGTTATTTCTTTGGTGATGATTTTATTTTTTGTCTGGATAATCTCTCCAGGGCTGAAAGTGGGTGTTTTAGTCTCCAGCTATGTTTGTGTTGGAATCTATTTCTCTAGCTCTAATAATGTTGACATTATTTATCTGAGCACTCCACTGTTGGGTACATATATTTTTTACAATTATTTTATTTAATTGCTGAATTGATCTCTTTGTAATTATTCAATGACTTTGTCTCTTTATAGTTTTTGTCTGAAATCAATTTTGTCTGATATAAGTACTGCTACTCCTGCCTTTATCATTCTCATTTCCATAGAGTATCTATTTTTATCCCTTTATTCTCAGTCTATGTATGTTTTTATAGGTGAAGTGTATTTCTTTGTAGGCAACTGACTATTGTGTCTTGTTTTATTTATCCATTCAGCTACTCTATGTCTTTGGATTAGAGTTTAGTTTATTTGCATTCCATGTTGTTTTAGATAAGTAAGGACTTACTCCTGTTACTTTATTTGTTTTCTGATATCTTCCTACTTTTCTTCCTTCTTGTCTTCCCCTGAGTGAAGGTGATTTTCTCAGCTAGTATGTTTCAATTTTATACTTTTTATATTTTATGTATCTGAAACAAAAAGAAAATTAATCAAACTCTACACTTAAATTTATCCTCTCACTTTTAACTTTTTGTTGTTTTTATTTAAAATTTATTTTATTAAGTTTGAAAAGTTTTTGTAATTACTTTTATAGGTTCACCGTTTAGTTGTTCTACTGAAAATATGAGTATTTTACACAGCATAATCACAGTGTTATAATATTCTGTATTTAGGGAACCAGCCCTACATCACCCATGGGTACCGTATGTTCAGTGGGACAAAGAAATGAGAAAAAGACAGATTAAGAGA
Organism: Plecturocebus donacophilus; assembly: GCA_004027715.1. Classification (NCBI taxonomy): domain Eukaryota; kingdom Metazoa; phylum Chordata; class Mammalia; order Primates; family Pitheciidae; genus Plecturocebus; species Plecturocebus donacophilus. The sequence goes on along the minus strand of PVKP010005708.1, from coordinate 74,348 downwards.
GAAAGTGGGACCAGGGGGCCATGACTTTATTACTTTTGAGGAGAGAGTGAAGGCCCCAAGCTCTGATCATCCACACTATTTATTGATTACAATCACTTTCATCTATAGGGTAGGGGTGGAGTGATGGTGGAGTGAATCAGTGAGCTGGAAGTGAGTCAGTGAGCCGGAAGTGAATCAGTGAGCTGGAACTAGCATGTCATCCTAAGGATTGATACCCGTGGCAGTTTGGGAATTTCACAAAACAAGAACATGTGGTTATCTTTAGCTTATTGTCTATGTACAGCTAGTGGAACGTGGACCTTACAAGGAGCCTACAAATCTGGCTACGTCATAGTGCTATGAAGGAGTTTTACATCCTTGAGCACAATGTTTATGATAGCAGAGCTGAGGTCACCCTGCACCAGAACATGAAGCATGGAGAGGCCTTCCTCCTCAGAGGCCTCCTGTGGCCTTCTACAGTTTGTTGTTCCTTGTTTATATGTTATTCATAACCAATTTATGTAGGCACTCTGTAAGTCCTTTATCCTTTGCTGCTTTTCCCAACACTGTAAATTTACTGTTTTTCTGTGTACATGCTGTTAACTGAGTTCAGTATCTCCAATTTTTTTTTTTTTTTTTTTTTTTTTTTTTTTACCATTTAACATTTTTTTCTTTCAGATTGAAGAACTTCCTTTATCATTTTTTATAGACAGGCTTGGTGTTGATGAAATTTCTCAGCTTTTGTTTGTCTGGAAAAGTATTTATTTCTCTATGTTTGAAGGATATTTTCACCAGATACACTATTGTGTGATAAATGTTTTTTCTTTCATCACTTTAAATATGTTATAACACTCTCTTATGGCCTGTTAGCTTTCCACTAAAAGTCTGCTGCCAGACATATTGGAACTCTTTTGTATGTTGTTTCTTTTCTCTTGTTGCTTTTAGGATTTTGCTTTTAGGATCATTTATTTATCCTTGAACTTTGGGAGTTTTATTAAATGCTTTGAGTTAGTCTTCTCTGGATTAAACTTCATGTTCTATAACCTTCTTGTGCTTGAATATTGGTATCTATCTATAGATATGATAAGTTATTCATTATTATCCTCTTGAATAAACATTCTGCCCTAATCCCTCTCTCTCTCTCTCTCCCTCCTCTTTAAGACCAATAACCTTAGATTTGTACTTTTGGTGCTGTGTTCTAAATCTTGTAGGCATACTTCATTTGTACTTTTTTCCTTTTATTTTTGTCTCTTCTTACTATATATTTTTAAATAGCCTGTCTTCAAGTTCACTAATTATTTTTTCTGTTTAATCAATTCTGCTGAGACTCTGATACATTCTTTAGAATGTCAGTGTAAGGTCACTTTTTCCTGAATGCTCTTGATGCTTGTGGATGTTCATCAGTGTGCTGGCATTGAGGAGTCAGGTGTCTACTGTGGTCTTCATAGTCTGTTCTTATTTGTGCTTATTCTTGGGCATACTTTCCAGGTGTTTGAAGGGACTTGAGTGTTATGATAAGTCTTTGGTCACTGAAGCTGTATCTGCTTTAAGGGGCACCTCCAATCCAGTAACACTGTGGCTTTTGCAGAGTCCTAGATGTACTCTTGGTGGTCTTGGGTAGAATCCCAGCTAATTCCATGCATTACCAGGAAGATATTCTTGTTCTCTTTCTTCCTTCCCCCATCTCACGCCCACAAAATAGAGTGTTTTTCTCTGTCTGAGCTTCCAGAAGTTGGGGCAGGAATGATACTCACAGGGCCACCACAACAACTTCGCTGGGTCAGACCTTAAGTCAACACAGTACTGAGTCTCATCCAATGCCCATGGTGACCAGCACCTGGCTACCATCTGTGTTAACTCAAAGACCAAGGGCTCTATGATGAGTAGGTGGTAAATCCAGCCAGGCTTTTGTTTTTCCCTTTAGGCTGGTGAATTCCCCCTGGCACCAAGGGGGTTGAAGAGATGCTGTTCAAGAGCCAGGCCTGGAGTCAGGAACCCTTGTAATCTACCTGTGTTCCATTCTGCTGAGGCTGAGCTGTCATGCAAACTGCAAGACAAAAGTCTCTCCTACTCTTCCTTCCCCTGTCTTAACCAGAGGAGTCTCTCCCTGTAGTCACCACCCCGGTCTGTGGCAAGTACTGCCTTGCTGCAGCTGATATTCACTTCAATCCAAGAGCTTTTCAGTCAGTATGTGGTGAATGCTTACAATTCTGAGTGTCTCCTTTTAGGAAGTGGGCTCCCCTGTGGCCTAGGCCAGGTGCAGAAATGCCATCCAGGAACCAAGACCTGGAATCAGAAACTCAGGATTCTGTTTGGTGCTCCACCCCACTGTGGCTAAGCTGGTACCCAAGCTTCAAGACAAAGTTACCTATATTCTTCCCTCTCCTTTTCACAAGCAGAAGGGGCCTCTCCTAATAGCCCCTACAGTTGGGAATGCGCTGAGTCACACCTGAAGCCAGCATGGCTCCGAGTCTCAGCCAAGGCCCATATGAGTATTGCCTGGCTACCACTGCTGATTATTCAGGGACCAAGGACTCTTTTGTCAGCAGGTAATGAATTCTGCCAGGACTAGGTCTTTCTTTTTAAGACAATGGGTATCCTTTTGGCCCATGTGTGTTTAGAAATGCCTTCTAACTGCTAAGGCCTGAAATGCAGGCCTCAGGACTCTGCCCGACGGCCTATTCTACTGTTGTTTAGCAGATATCCAAGTTTTAACACAAAATCATCTTAATCCTCTCTCCTTCCCTTAGTTGAGGAAAAGGATTCTCTCCTAGAGCTGCAAGTTGTGCTGCCTCTGGTTGAGGGAGGGGTGATGCAAGTGCTCCTTTGGCTGCTCAAGCTAATATCTCTGTACATTGCATACATACTAAGTCTACTGGCTCCTGGGCATGGCACCTGGACTTACATAGGAATTTCAGTCCTTGTGACCTAGACTGCCTTTTAACTTTATTTGGTGCCCCAAAGTACTTTAGCATATGGTGATGTGGCTCTCCAGAACTCAGGTTCCTACTACTGGGATTGGTGATTTGCCTTGGGCTAGGGCTGGCCTAAATATTCCTTTCATGTGCACTGTTCTCAAAGCCAGAGTGGCCTATTAAGGAAATTTCCAGTCTTTTCAGTTTCTGTAATGAGTTCTGCTTTCTATCAAGTTTTAACGTATTTGTTAATAAAGTTTAGATAATTGTAAGACAAGAAAGTGGCATATATTTAATAGTAAAAACAGAATTTTCAAATTTTTGGAATTATCTTTAATGATCACTGTCTGACAAGATTCTGAGTTTTCTGCGGAGTCGTAAGGCAAAGAAGAAAGATTTTTTCAAACATTTGGAAATCATGGGACTGGTTTTCAATTACAGCAGGGACAGTGACATACGATCATGTGCAGCCTTAGTAGACAAGTCATATTATCAACACTGTTGGGGTGTAGAAGTAAATGGAGGGGTAATAGAACCAGGGCTCTCTGAGTCTCTCTGCAGATTCTTTTATGGACTACTTGGTGGTAGCCTTGCTTTCTCACCAAAAGACTGAGCTCTGAAGTTCCCAGATTGGATGAAGCTATTAGAATATCAATATTTGTAAATTTTTCTCAACATTACATGATATTCTTAGTAAAGCCCTGAAGAATATACAATGTAAAGTGTCAGTATACTAAATATCAGGAAAGTAAGTGCCTGAAGAGCAGAATATGGCATAGTCAAGATATTGTAAACATGAGCCTTCTGTAGGATACTCCATTATTATTTTTCTTGAGAATCCGATGAATACTTAATTGATAATGTGTTCTCACATTGTAGTTTCATGTAAACATTTTCTGATATCATGTTTTTCTTTTTTCTTCTTTGCTTTCTTTGACCTTTAAAACAAAATAAGACATTAAAGTGCATTTCTTTTTCAATATGTAAAAAAACTTCTGTTAATATTTTCTTAGGAAGCATTTCATAATTAAAATTTTAGAAAAAAATAAATTGTATACATACTGGACGTTCTGATTAACTCTAGGCCTAGAATGGTCATTAAACCTTCTAAACATGTAGGATAACTCATGTCTAGATTATCTTTAAAAGCAAGTACAGATCTATGTAATATGCTTGCTGTAGGTACAATTATTTCAATTTATTTACTACTTTAAGAGAAAAATAAGATATAAGTCTCAGAGACATAATAATGCAGCTAAAAGCAAAACAAACAAAGTGTAGCATGTTGAAATCAAGGATGCTATCAATGATACTAGGAATATGTGTAATTTAATAGAGTATGTTCATGTTAGGGTTTAAATCCAATGTGTATGAACTAGTGGCATACTGTTAATTGGTCTATATATTCATTAAAATATTCATAAGTTTTCACAGGATAGCATAACCCAACTAAGAAAGTTATACCACAAATGCGAAATACTGCATTTGACAATAATAAGTTGTATAGGTGTGGGTGTGAGTAAAGACAAATGAAAATACATTACTAAGAATAAATAATAAAACAACACTAAAACTTTTCACTATCTTAATACTTTTTTTATTTTAATTTTACTTTAGGTTCTGGGGTACATGTACAGATCATGCAAGATTGTTACATAAGTATATACATGGCAAAGTGGTTTGCTGCCTTAATTCCCCCCATCACCTATATCTGGTATTTCTACCCTCATTATCCCTCCCCACCCCGCTTCCCTCTTCTAGTCCCCCCTACTGAGCGCAGTGTGTGATGCTCCCCTCCCTGTGTTCACATGTTTTAATTATTCAACACCCGCCTATGAGTGATAACATATGGTGTCTGGTTTTCTGTTCTTGTGTCAGTTTGCTGAGAATGATGGTTTCCAGATTCATCTATATCCAGACGAAGGACACGGATTCATTGTTCTTTATGGCTGTGTAGTATTCCATGGTGTGTATGTGCCACATTTTCTTTATCTAGTCTATCGATGTGGACATTTGGGTTGGTTCCAGGTCTTTGCTATTGTAAACAGTGCCACACAATGAACATATGTGTGCACGTGTCTTTTAACAAAACAATTTATAATTCTTTGGGTATATACCCAGTAATGGGATTGCTAGGTCAAGTGGTATTTCTATTTCTAAGTCCTTGAGGAATCGCCACAATGTCTTCTACAAAGTTTGAACTAATTTACACACCCACCAACAGTGTAAAAGTGTTCCTGTTTCTCCACATCCTCTCCAGCATCTGTTGTCTCCAGATATTTAATGATCACCATTCTAACTGATGAGAGATGGTATTTCAATGTGGTTTTGATTTGCATTTCTCTAATAACCAGTGATGATGAGCATTTTTTCATATGTTTGTTGGCCTCATAGATGTCTTCTTTTGTAAAGTTTCTGTTCATCTACTTCGCCCACTTTTGAATGGGTTTGTTTTTTTCTTGTAAACCTGTTTTAGTTCTTCGTAGATTCTAGATAATAGCCCTTTGTCAGATGGGTAGGTTCCAAAATTTTTTTCCTATTCTGTTGGTTGCTGGTTCACGCTAATGATTGTTTCCTTTGCTGTGCAGAACCTCTGGAGTTTAATTAGATCCAAATTGCCTATTTTGCCTTTTGTTGCCATTGCTTTTGGTGTTTTAGCCATGCATTCCTTGCCTTTGCCTATGTCCCGAATGGTTTTGCCTAGGTTTTCTTCTATGGTTTTTATGGTGTTAGGTCTTATGTTTAGATCTTTAATCCATCTGGAGCTAATTGGATAGTGTAAGGTGTTCAGGAAGGGGTTCAGTTTCTGCTTTCTGCATATGGCTAGCCAGTTTTCTCAACGTCATTTATTAAACAGGAAATCCTTTCCCCATTACTTGTTTTTCTCAGATTTGTCAAAGATCAGATGATTGTAGATGTGTGGTGTTGCTTCTGAGGCCTCTGTTCTGTTCCATTGGTCCATGTCTGTTTTGGTACCAGTACCATGCTGTTTTGATTAGTGTGGTCATGTAGTATAGCTTGAAGTCTTCAGCATGATACTTCCAGCTTTGTTCTTTTTGCTTAGGATTGTTTTGGATATACAGGCTCTCTTTTGGTTCCATATGAAGTTTGAAGTGGTTTTTTCCAGTTCTGTGAAAAAGGTCATCAGTAGCTTGATGAGAATAGCATCGAATCTATAAATTACTTTGGTCAGTATGGCCATTTTCACAATATTGATTCTTCCCAATGATGAGCATGCGATGTTTTTCCATCTGTTTGTGTCCTCTCTTATTTCATTGAGCACTGGTTTGTAGTTCTCCTTGAAGAGGTTCTTTACATCCTTTGTTAGTTGTATTCTTAGGTATTTTATTCTTTTTGTAACAATTGTGAATGGGAGTTTGCTCTTGATTTGGCTCTCTTTTAGTCTATTATTGGTGTATAGAAATGCTTGTGATTTCTGCACATTGATTTTGTATCCTAAGACTTTGCTGAAGTTGCTTATCAGTTTCAGGAGATTTGGGGCTGAGATGTTGGGGTCTTCTAAATATATAATCATGTCATCTACAAATAGAGACAATTTGACTTCTTCTTTTCCTAATTGAATATCCTTCATTTCTTTTGCTTCCCTGCTTGCTCTGGCTAGCTCTTCTAATACTATATTGAATAGGAGTGGTGAGAAAGAGCATCCTTGTATTTTGCCAGATTTCAAAAGGAATGCTCCCGGTTTTTGCCCGTTCAATATGATATTGGCTGTGAGTTTATCATAAGTAGCTTTCATTATTTTATGATATGTACCATCGATACCTAGTTTATTGAGGGTTTTTAGCATAAAGGCTGTTGAATTTTGTGAAAGGCCTTTTCTGTATCTATTGAGATAATCATGTGGTTTTCTCTTTGATTCTATTTATGTGATGGATTACATTTGTAGACTTGTGTATGTTGAAACAGACTTGCATCCCCAGGATGAAGCCTACTTAATCATGATGAATAAGCTTTTTCATTTGCTGTTGCATTCTGTTTGCCAGTATTTTATTGAAGATTTTTGCATTGATGTTCATCATAGATATTGGCCTGAAGTTTTGTTTTTTAGTTGCATCTCTGCCTGGTTTTGGTTTTAGGATGTTGATCTCATAAAATTTGTTGGGGAGTATTATTCAGGTATTCAACTTCTTCCTGGTTTAGTCTTGGGAGGGTGCAAGTGTCCAGGAATTTATCCATTTCTTCCAGATTTACTGGTTTGTGTTCATAGGGTTATTTGTAGTAATCTCTGATGGTAGTTTGTATATCTGTGGAATTAGTGGTGATGTCCCTTTATTATTTTTTATTGCATCTATTTGATTCTTCTCTCGTTTCTTTTTTATTAGTCTGGCTAGGTCTATCTATTTTGTTGATCTCTTCAAAAAACCAGCTCCTGGATTTGTTGATTTTTTGAAGGGTGTTTTGTGTCTCTATCTCCTTCCATTCTGCTCTGATCTTAGTTATTTTTTGTCTTCTGCTAACTTTTGAGTTTTTTTTATCTTGCTCCTCTAACTCTTTCAATTTTGATGATAGGGTGTCGATTTTAGACCTTTCCTTGCTCCTCATGTGGGCATTTATTGCTATGAATTTCCCTCTAGACACTGCTTTAAGTGTGTCCCAGAGATTCTGGTATGTTATGTCTTCATTCTCATTGGTTTTGCAGAACATCTTTATTTCTGCCTTCATTTCATTATTTATCCAGTCTACATTCAGGAGCCAGTTTTTCAGTTTCCATGAAGTTGTGCAGTTTTGAGTTAGTTTCTTGATACTTTGTTCTAATTTGATTGCACTGTGGTCTGAGAGACTGTTTGTCATGATTTCCATTCATTTGCATTTGTTGAGGAGTTATTTACTTCCAATTATGTGGTCAATTTTAGAGTAGGTGGGATGTGGTGCTGAGAAGAATGTATATTCTGTGGATTTGGGATTAAGAGTTCTGCAAATGTCTATTACGTTCACTTGGCCCAGATCTACATTCAAGTCCTGGATTTCCTTGTTGATTTTCTGTCTCATTGATCTGTCTAATATTGACAGTGGAGTGTTGAAGTCTCCCACTATTATTGTATGGGAGTCTAAGTCTCCTTGTAGGTCATTAAGGACTTGCATTATGTATCTAGACTCTTCTGTATTGGGTGCATATATATTTAGGATCGTTAGCTCTTCTTGTTGTATTGATCGTTTTACCATTATGTAATGCACTTTTTTGTCTCTTTTGATTTTTGTTGGTTTAAAGTCTGCTTTATCAGAGAGTAAGATTGCCACCCCTGTTTTATATTGTTCTCCATTTGCTTGATAAATCTGCTTCCATCCCTTTATTTTGAGTCTGTGTGTGTCTTTGCACATGAGATGGGTCTCCTGAATACAGCACACCAATGGTTCTTGGCTTTTTATCCAATTTACCAGTCTGTGTCATTTGATTGGGGCATTTAGTCCATTTATATTTAATGTTAATATTGTTATATGTGAATTTGACCCTGCCATTTTATTACTGATTGGTTTTTTTGCCTTTTGGTTGGCATAATTTCTTCATTGCATCATTGGTCTTTAATATTTGGTTCTTTTTTGCAGTGGCTGGTACTGGTTTTTCCTTTCTGTGTGTAGTGCTTCCTTCAGCAGCTCCTGCAGGGCAGGTCTGGTAGTGACAAAATCTCTCAGCAATTGCTTTTTCCATAAAGGATTTCACTTTTCCTTCACTTCTGAAACTTAGCTTGGATGGATATGAAATTCTAGGTTGAAAGTTCTTGTCTTTAATGGGTGTTGAATATTGGCCCCCACTCTCTTCTGGCTTGTAGGGTTTTTGCCAAGATATCCACTGTGAGTCTGATGTGCTTCCCGTTGGGGGTGACCTGGTCTTTCTCTCTAGCTTCCCTTACTATTTTTTCCTTTGTTTCAACCCTGGGGAACCTGACGATTATGTGCCTTGTGATTGCTCTTCTACAGGAGTATCATTGTGGTGTTCTCTGTATTTCCTGTGTTTGAATGTTGGCCTACCTTGCTAGGTTGGGGAATTTCTCTTGTATAATATCCTGAAGAGTGTTTTCCAGCTCGAATTCATTCTCCCTATCATCTTCCAGTACATCGATCAGGCATAGATTAGGTCTTTTCACGTAATCCCATATTCTTGAAGGCTTTGTTTGTTTCTTTTCACTCTTTGTTCTCTTTTCTGCCTTCTTGTTTTATTTCATTGATTTGATCTTCAATCTTTGATATCCTTTCTTCTGCTTGATCTATTCAGCTATTGAAACTTGTGTATGCTTCATGAAGTTCTTGTGCTGTGTTTTTCAGCTCAATCAAGTCACTTACATTCTCCTCTAAGCTGGTTATTCTAGTTAGCATTTCATCTAACCTTTTTTCAAGGTTTTTAGTGTCTTTCCATGGGGATAGAACATGTTCCTTTAACTCAGAGAAGTTTGTTATTACCCACCTTCTGAAGCCTCCTTCTGTCAATTCATCAAATTCATTCTCTGTCCTGCTTTGTTCCCTTGCTGGTGAGGAGTCGTGATCTCATGGTAGGGGAAAGACATTCTAGTTTTTGATGGTTTCATTCTTCTTGCTCTGGTTTCTCCCCATCTCTTGGATTTGTATAGTTTTGATCTCAGGTAAGTGCTTGGGGAGGCAGACTTTCCTTTGTCCGCCTGCAGAGGTGCTGCTGCACTGCCACAGATTCAATGGAGCTACTGAGTATTTTATTTACTTAGGAAAATTAGGCTGGCTTTGGCAATGGCAGCTTCCCTTCCACCTGCAGAGCTGAAGGGTTCCTGGTTGCTCTCTAACTGACATTCTGGGCACCTAACTCTGGAGTGAGTGTTTTTTGGTCTACTGGGCTTTGTGCAGTGGGGGGACCCATCCTGCTCTTTGGGCTGTTTCCCTGTGTTCAGTTCCCCTTCTTACTGGGGGGGCAGGTAGCTCCATCCCACTGGCTTTTTTGCTTTCTCGGTGTCAGCCAGTGCTTCCACCTAGATCTATGCTGACAGCCCCAGTGCTGGCAGAAGTTGCTGTTCTGACCTGTTCAGGCAGCTTGCAAAGCTTTTCAGCCTGGCGAATATCTCCTGTTCTGTGGGTTTTAGAGGTGTTGGGTAGAGCACTGTATCTGAACTGAAGTCCCAGAGGGGGAGCTCCCCAAGTCCTCCAGTCAGTTGCACGCTCCTCCTGGGTGGGGCAGTGCCCCACCTTGCTGCAACTTGCCCTATTTAGTTTACATCCACTGTTCAACCAGACCCACAACATGAATTTGGTAACTTGTTTGGAATTGTGGAGACCACTCAGTTTCTGTATCTCTCTCACTGGGAGCTGCTTTCTGGAGCTGCCTCTTATTCAGCCATCTTCGGATGTCCCCTACACTATCTTAATTCTTAAAACCCATCAGATTAAAACAATAAAAGTCACTAACAACATGTGTTTATTCCACACAATAAAAATTTAAGATATGTTTTAACAAATCTAGCCTCAGAAAGCATTCTGGTTATAATTGATTGTGGTTATAATTTGTTCCTATATGTTTTAACAATAGACATATATATTTAAAGCCCTCTTTAAAATAGAATTTTTTTCTTCAAAAACCGTAACATTCCTCTTTGAATAAGTAATAATAACATATTATAAGAATCTTTATAGGAATAAAAAGTATTACTGAATTTCGTTCCTATCAGCAGCATGCTAAAATCACAAGTTTTGGGACATGTTAACTTACAGAGAAAAAATATGCAAAGTGTGTGATTTCAATGAATATGTCCTCACATTCACTACTAGTTTGTATTCTTCAGATGATTCTAGACCTGTTTCAATAACAGAGTCTTTGTATTTACATTTGATTTTAATAATACTAGACAAAAAGGCAAATACTTTTGATGAAAACGTTTCTACAAAATGCAGTCTATTCTTAAAGGACCTATTGTAATGGTGTTTCATTTGTAGGCTCATAACTAAAACAAAATATTCTACATATCAATGTTTCCAAAAAATCTTAGTGTGACTTTATCTTTTTGCTCAAAAAGATTAAAAGCACTTTGACAAGGAGCCACATTTCTGAATGTATTGGAGGAGCTACAACTGGAAAACAGTGACTATTACTTTGAAGAAAGTAAGATGTTTACCTCCTCTGCATCATGTTTCCTTTCATTAGTAACTGTTCCACATATATTACAAAAATATTTGAAATCCTTTATAGTTATGAGATGAAAGAAATACATTGCTATAACATGGAATTTATGAAGAAAACACAATATGTAAATTCAAAATCTGAAAAACAAACAAGCAATTGTGTAATTCAAAACTATCCATAAGAATAGATATGAGAAAATTTAGTCATAGTAGATATAATTATTTGATAAAAAGTGAAAATACCTAGCATTCAGAAACAAAAACATATAACAAGACAAGTAATGAGAGAAAATGAATTATAAAAAGTAAACTAATACAGAGTAAGAATGGATTTTGTAATTAATGTGATAATCTTATTTATACAATTTATATTCAATTTGCATGACCACAACTGATATGTAAAAGAGAAGTTCTTATAATAACAAACATTAAAATAAGGAACATGGGAAATTTGAATTGAATATTGTTGCAGTTAGCCAATATAATACACTAAGACTCCATATATATTATCTTCATTTGTGATACTTTCACTTTCTGAAATGACTAATCATACATCTCTAGACCAAACCTGATTAGTGAGTTTGCACATTATCTATTTAAATCACCTCATTATCTCTAACTCAGAATAAACAATAGCTTTGGGCAACAATAAAATGTGACTAACGGCCTTGTTCATTTGAACACTGTAAGCAAGAGGTAGAATCACTCATGAAAAATCTTGATTGGTGGAATGAATAAGTGGTAATTGTTTCACATTAAATAAACAAAAGGCACTATCATATATTAACACATTCACAGTTTATTACAGTTTAGACAGATATTCTAATCAACTGTGGCAACAATCGAATAGATTGGTTGCACCCAAATGTGCTGTTTATTAATTTATCTTAACAAATAATGATGTTATGTCAAGTTAAATTATGTTTCTTCATATGTTGTAGGGTTTTGTATTGAAACTTGAATGAAGCAGACTGCTTATTCATTTGTCCTTTTTAAATGTCAAATTATGTTAAATTAACATTTTACTGGATTTTAGGAAAATGTATTTTGGTTGGGTTTGAATAGCTTTTTAGAAAATATTAATAAAAATAATATGTAAGCTGTCAGTCAAATTGTCAGAGATTTACAGTAAATTTTCCATTTGCGTTTTTCTTCTTTATATGTAAAGTAGGAGTAATAATCTGTACCATTTACCTTTTAATGTGATTAGACACATAAAGTGTGATCATAAAGGGGAATATTTTAATATTTTTAAAATTATTGTTATAATTAACAATGATACAGATAGTTTAGTTTAAAATATTTTTAAAGCATAACCCAACAGAATATTTGTGTTCATTCTGTAAATCACAAACTATTACATACAACTAGGACCCTGTCAAACAGTCTTGTGTCCTCCAAACATATGTGACTTACCTCACCTTTGTTCTCTTTTGCAGAATAATTCCTATTTATTTTTCAAAATTAAACCTACTGTTTTGTTAGACAAGTCTTTTTTGATACTCTTTTTTATTCTTTCTAAATCACCACAATTTATTATTTATAATATTAGAATGTAAATGCTTTTTTATTTGTGTTTTCCTCACACAGCACAGAGCAAAAGAAAGATGTGTTTCCAAATTCAATGTGTGTATATAGGTATATGTACACATACTTATATGTCTGTGTGTGTGTGTGTGTGTGTGTGTGTGTGTGTCTATCTACACCCATGTCATTTTACCATGTAAGTTTTAATTAAAAATTTTACAGTGCTATATATTTAATAAAATTGCACTTTAGGTTATACCTTTAAGCACTATCTGCAAATATAGACACAAAATCTATTCATCTGTAAACCAAATTTGAATATATATTTTCTATTTCCTTTCATGTCTCACTGTCTTCATATGTATCATTATATATGCCTATATATAATATAAATATAAATTTTAAATATATATGAGCTGCTATTGTTAAAAAGATACAACCTGATTTTTCAGGAATACAATTCCCTCTCTTGGAGATTTTTGAAACCATTGAAATTACTGATTTAGTCTGTATTTAAAACATATTTGTGAAGTAATTAGATGTAGTTGTGTAGACTGAAATAACTAAAGTAAGTCTAATATTACTTTATAAATGTATGTCTAAATTTATATAAATTAGAGGATTCAATTACGGAACATTATTCATTAATTTATTTATCCTAATTCAACAAATATTGTTATCCATTATGTAACTGATATTTGACTTGGTACTTCTTATTAACCAGTGAGCACAGTGAGTATAGTCCCTGCTCTCATGAAACTTCAAATCTAGAGAGAGATCTTAGAAAAATGAACACTTAAATCAAATTAATTTAGTATTATTAATTTAAAGAAACTGGTATCAATAATAAAAAATAAGGTGATGGAAGAAAGTCTCAATGAAGTTGCAGTATTTACATCTACTTAAGTTTATAAAGGAGCTAGGTATACAAAAATATAAATAATAGTTTTTTTTTTCTTGGTAAAGAGAACGATATGTACAAAGACACTCAGTGTTAATAAAACTTAATGAATTTGAAAACTGAAAAAACAATAATTTGAAATGAGTGTATTAAATAATGGTAAGAGTTACAGCAGTTAGACTTGAGAAACTAGCAAAGGAGAGGTATGGGGGTGTTGTGAATCAGAGCAAAACACTGGAATTTGATTCTAATTTCAATGGAAAACAATCCAATAGAAATAAATGTGATATGATTTATATTTTGAAAGCTTAATTTGGTACTGTATGGAGGATGAATTGTATTGAGTTCAGAATAAAAATAGGGATATCAGTTAAGTAACAGTTCTCTACTCCATGTAGAGGATTTATATTTGTATCACAGATGATTTTGCATTTGCTCTATGATGATATGAGACAAAATGCCAAAGAAAGAACAGATGAGACTCTTTTTCAGAAATTACAAAATTACAATTTACTAATCAAACTGAATTTAAAAATAGTTATTTTCTGTATGAAATTATTTTTAATTAAAACATATAATTATCTATAGACTATATACATTGTGACTGTATAACTTCAAATTTGAATATAAAACCAAAGAACACATCTGCTACACAAGAATGCACATCTGAAAATACATCTGGACAATTAATTTAAGTTTGGAAATTTCACTTAAATCTATGCTATCAAAATTTAAAATTAATCATTCTGAAACTAGAAAATAATAAATTCTTACAGATTATAAGGTAGGTATGTATAAATAATTTGTAACACTTTTATTAATATGAATTTATTATGTTCTTACTTGACATATACAGCTGTGAATTTGGCTTCTGTCTGTTTTGCCTATGAACAATTATAGATAGCTACTGGTTCCTATAGTAGATAGTGTCTGTTGAGTTGAGAAATATACCAAAGAAAGAAATTGAAAATCATTTCATTAGGAGGACATTTACTTTCACATTTCTCCACACCTCAAAATCTTTTCAATTTGAGGTGAAGTCACATTAGTCTATTTTGTAATGGTTTTTAATTGCCATATGGGTTGAAATAATTATTTTAGGTTGACTAACAAATATCTTTTTATACAAAAAGACCAAAGGAGATAAAATATAGTCAGGAGTTTACTCTAGTAATACAGTTGGTTGTGCTTTTAATGGAGGGATGTGGAATTTTCTAGTCTTAAATCATCTAGACTTTATTAAAAATGTGTAACTTAAAACTTGATAGAAAGCGGAACTCATTACAGAAACTGAAAAGACTGGAAATTTACTTAATAGGCTACTCTGGCTTTTAGAACAGAAACATGGGGACAAGGTATGACTAGTCAGATACAAATAAACAAACTCAGAAATTTTGAATCTAGTAATAATGATAAAATTCCACAAGTAGGAGTAATAATGTCAAATGCTATAAATGGCACTCATTGTTTCCAGGCATTAAGAAGCCAAGTAAGAGTTTCAGAAGGTGCAATTGTGACATCAGTTATCAGTCTCATATTCATTTTGCAAGTGATGGGATAGAGGCATTGAGTGTTTATGCAATTTGTGAAGCTCTAGTAGGTAATGAGTATGAAACAGGCAGGCCATTAGGGCTTAGAGTTTCTCCTTTAATCGCTACACTACATTGCCCTTCTCACCCACATAAAATAAGTACTTTCCAAAGCTATTAAAATTACTTTCAAATATGCCAACACATTATGTACCAATGCATTTTTCAATGTGTTAATGAAGTACATTTTCAGTGTGTTGGTGAAATACATGTCTTCAGGGTTCTAAAAGAGGTTATACATGCAAAATGGGTGATTTACAAATTATAAATCTGCTCCAATTCTCCATTTCTCTATTATCTATACTTGCAGATTTTTTCCTCTGTTTTGGTTCCTAGTCAATCATCAGAATAAACTATTAACTGTCTGCATGGTATATTGGGATCCAGTCTCAATAATGACCAATAATAAATACATATACCATAAATTATTTAATATATCAATGCTCTTGAAATACACTTGAGTCTAAAATGGTTCATTTTCTTTAACAGGCATTGCAGAATTCTGTGAAGTTCTCATTGACCAGGACAAATGGGTACAATAAACAGTAGGGCCAATGTGGTAATCAGAAATCTCACATTCAGGAATCTTCAATAGCAGCTAAGACCACATGGTTGGCAACCTGCTAAGATTCCACTTACTGGATATTTTTTAAATAAAATAAAATTAGGCTTATGAAATCGAGGCTTGATTTGAAGTAGTAAAATCATTACTGTCAAATTAATTCTCAACTCTTTATTTTCTTTTACAGACTCAGAAAGATTTACAATAAGATAAATACATTCTCAGAATCTTATTTTATGACTTCTCCAAAGAGAAAGAAGTAACTATGCAATTAGAGAATGAAACATTTAGATCTTTTGAGGATATGTTGACAGAGGTCCTAAGTTTTATTAATCTGACAACTAAAACATGGTCTCCTTTCCTTATTCACGGTAGTAGCTTAAGCACTAAGTAACAAATGAGGATTGAATGAAGTTTTCCTCAATGTAAGTCTAGTTTGATCCTAAAATTCATCTAATATGCTTACACAATTTTCTAGATTTGTAGTTGAGTATAATACATAATTTTTATTACATATTTATTTTTGAGATAGGGTCTCACTCACTCTGTCTCTCAGGATGAAATACAGTAATGCTAACAATTAAGAATTTAGTTCTAATTCTTACAATGAGAAGAATTCCAGAATAATAAGATGTGGGAAGTAACAAACACACAAATGGGTGAAAGTAAAATAAAGAAGATAAGTAGATTGTATCAGTACATATTTTGGTTGGGCTATTAAAATGTTACTATTAGAGGAAAATGGAAAAAGTGCAAAAGTAGCATCTATATTATTTTTTACAACCACATGTGAATCTACGATTATCTCAATAAAATTTTCAATTAAGAATAGTAAAATGAGGTCCTTCGTATTCTTCACCTAACTTCCCCCAATGTTAACATCTTATTTAACCATAGGACCATTAAAACTAAATTAATATAGTTACAATACTCTTTACAGGTGTTATTTAAATTTTACCAATTTTTCTATCAAAGTCCATTTTTCATTATTGTTCTAGGATACAATTCAGATTCCACATTCAATTATTTCTCCTTAGACTCATCCAATCTGTGGCAGTTCTTTAGTCTTTCCTTGTTTTTCATGACATTGACATTTTCTGAAGGGCATTGATCAACAACTGTAGAATTTCGCGCAATTCATGCTTGATGCTTTCTCATGATTGTATTGATGTTATGCATTTTAGGAAGGAATACTACAGAGGTGCTGTGCCTTTCTCAATGCTTTATTATTAGGGGTATATGATGGTGATGTTATATAAGAGGTAGGAAAAAGAAAAAAGAGCTGACCTAAGTAGTTTTGTAAAACAGTTTTTGATTGAATACTCCTACCCTTTTTTAATTATCAATTATTCCTGGGAGACAAAACAAATGGGTGATAAAAATGAGTTGATTATCACTTTTTAAAATCAGATGTTGTCTTTAATTGTCACTATTTTATATATGTTCTCTTAAAAATTAATAAAGGTGTAAAAGCTTTGGGGCAATTATCTTAAGATGAATGAAGCAAAACTCTTGGTGCAGTTTCTGATTTCAAAATAAGCAAAATTATTTTCCAGAAATCATTAAATTTGAAAACACTTCTATTTTATCTGGCAAAATCAGCAATACTCTACCTACAACATGTTACCTCAGTGTTAAACTTTGGGTTCTGAACAAACATTAAGTCTTGAAGGCACTTGACCATTCTATAGTCAAGGAAAGACTTTGACAATCTCACTATTCCAAAAGTCATCCCGAGTTTCATAAATATTATTATCACAGTGGCACCTGAAAAGGAGAAGATAGCAAGTCTAATTCATTCACATTCCAGAGGACAGGACATCATTCTCATGAAAACTGGTATTTGCCATGCCAATGAAGTCACTTGGAATCTAGTTGTCTAGAAAGTTTGAGACATCCACCCCACAATAAATAGTAGATTTCTTCATGTTACTTTTAATTTTAATGTTATTTACCTATTTAGAAAGTTTAAGACATCCACCCCACAGCAAATAGTAGGTTTCTTCATGTTACTTTTAATTTTAATTTTATTTACTTATTTAGAAAGTTTAAGACATCCACCCCACAGCAAATAGTAGGTTTCTTCATGTTACTTTTAATTTTAATTTTATTTACTTATTTGTTTTTGAGACAGGGTCTCACTCTGTCTTTCAGGATGAAGTACAGTAGTACTAACATGGCTCGCTGCAGCCGTGTTAGTACTTCTGGATGCAAGTGATCTTCCTACTTCAGCCTCCCAAGGAGCTGGGACCACAGGCGCATGCACTGTTAAGCCCAGCTAATTTTGTTTATTTTATTTTTTTGTAGAGACAGGGTCTTGCCATGCTGCGTAGGCTGGTCTGAAACTCCTGGGCTCAAGTGATTCTCCCAACTCAGCCTCCCAAAATGATAGGATTACAGCCATGAGCCACTCCACCTGGTCATGTTATTTTTAGACCACTAAAACAAGCAGTGCTTGGTTGTTAGGTTTTACAGAAATTAGGAAGCAACATTTCTATGTGGCACTTTTCTGAACCATTTTGAGTTAGGTAAGTACAGCTTTGAAGTAGCCCAGAAAGCTTACTGGTGGATATAGGCTGCAGTGTATACAGATTTACTATCTCATAAACCAACAAGTTTAGTGTTATTTAAGTATTTATGGTAGAGACAGATTTGGTTTAACTCTATAGCAAGGCCCAATGCATGAGGTACAGCAGTACCCTCCAAAGATATGGAAGAAATGCTGTGCTCTCTTAACAATTAACTATAGTCCTTATCAAAAAATAGTTATTTTCCTGTTTCTGGACGAGAATGTAAACTAAAATACTTAACCATTGGGTATGAGATGTTTGTCCAAACTGAGTTGCACACAGTGTCTCAGATTTTATTGCATTCTCTTTAGCAAAATTTTGGACATTCCCAGCAGTACTTCATGCTGAAGAAAACGTGTATTTGAGATTGTTTCAAGCAGGTCCCAACCAGCACAGGCAATTTGCATGAGAAATTGATTCACACAGCTTGTTTTCAGCTGCCCCACTATGTCTTACTTGCCATCTCATAAATCAACAAGTCTGCTGTTACTTAACTATTTATGGTAGAGGCAGATTTGGTTTAACTTTATAGCAAGGCCCAATGCAAGAGGCACAGTGATGCCCCCCAAAGATATGTCTTACTTCAAAACTTATATATGGCATCATTAATAAGCTCTGTGATCAGTGTTCTGATGAGAAAAGTATCCAAGCTTGATTTATAGATAACACTCTACAATATCTTAGCACTGGCCAGACATGTACAACAGTATTGAAATCCTACTTTTGCATAATTATAAATGAAGGTGAAGAAAGTAATACCTAATATTATGGGTTAGAATATCAACTGGTACAATTGCCTTTTTAGTGTTATCTCAGAGGGGAGAGCATTTGAGGTGAGATATCTATGAATAATGCTTTGATAGGACAATCAGACATAGAAAAGAAATAAAATACAAAGAAGAGTTAATAAGAAGTTGAAGAAGACATATATTAATCGACCTCCTAATTTGTGACCAGATACGAATATTTGTGTCTCCTGCATATAGTCATCAAAAACTAAGTATCAAGGCAAAGAAGACTTGTAATAAGAAAATATGAAAACAATGATGGTTTCTAGCTTCATCCATGTCCCTGCAAAGGACATTAACTCATATTTTTTTAATGGCTGCAGAGTATTCCATGGTGTATATGTATCACATTTTCTTTATCCAGTTTATCATTGTTTGGCATTTGACACTGCATGTTCTCACTCATAAGTGGGTGTTGAACAATGAGAACACATGGACACAGGGAGGGAAACATCACACACCTGGGCCTGCCAGGGGGTGGGGAGGCTAGGGGAGGGATAGCAGGGGGTGGGTGCAGCAAACCACCATGGCACATGTATACTTATGTAACAAACCTGCACGATCTGCACATGTATCCCAGAACTCAAAGTATAATGAAAAATATGAAAAGATTATTTATTTTGTGAAATAGATCAGCATTTTTCCTCAGATAAGTATAGAAAAGAGATACTAGTTCCAGGGGTGCAGACTATGCAGAGTCTCGACCACCACGCCCTCCTCTCACTGTTGTGCAGTTTTACTACCAGTGCTCATTCTCCAGTACTATAATCCTGAAAACCAGTCATCCACATGCTGGAAGATAATTATATCAGAATCCTTCCATTATGTAGAGGGCAGAAGCTTATTTGCACAATGCTGACCATTGTTCTGGATTTTACTGGTTCCATGCCCCTGTAGAATTTCCATCTTTAAATTTGGTGTATGTCATAGCACACTGCTCTGGCTACCCATCAGCCATTCATTTTTGGAATGAAGCCCATAAGCCATAAATTATTTTTAGCTCATCCATTTCTGGCAATGGTATTTACATTGTCTAGCACTATGCTTATTCATAATTTGTACTCCAAAATACTTGTTGAATTAACGAACAAATGAGTGAGTGAATTAGTTTCTTGTAAGTTAATTCTTCAAAGGAAAATTGGAGTTTTATAATTAAGTAGCAAAAAGGACATTCTTGTAGTCACGTTCTTATCCCCACATTTCCTACATAATAGCGGGGTGGTGGCTTGCAAGGTGAGAACATTCATTCTAACATTCTCTTTCCAATCTACCAACCCAATTATTAGGCCTTATATCACTTTATCTGCCACTAATAAATATACTAGCGATAGCCTCACCAATGAGGAGTACCCCAATCATTAATAAAAGTAGTATATTCAGTATTAGAACAGGATTTTCAAGTTGTTTGGGATTTTTTGAATTTATGAGAGCATTTTTTATTATAGGCACATAGAACATTTGTAATAAGGAAATTATCTGATAAAGGGACAAATATGTTCCCGGCTATTGAAAAAAATGTTGCAGATTCAACCCTGATGCTCAAATTATGATGATACACTTGTCAAAACATAGTACAATTATGTTATGAATAAGTGGTTGATGTCATATTTTAATTTTAATGAAGATTGGATATTTGAATTCTGTAGACATGCATCTCAGTTTAATAACCATCAAATGCATGTTCAGATTGAATGACCGAATCAATTATTTCTCCAAAAGCAGTTATTAAGACAGTTTTAAATACATAAGAATAGTAACAGAATAACTCATGAATATTCTATGTTTCCAAAATTAATCACAAGTCAACTTATAGTTTATATCTTGTGAAATTATTATTATATGATTTGGAGATGCTGATGAGTTACAAAGTAATGAAATGCTAATAACTTTTGAATGAAAGGACATTGATAAGATATGTAGTTCTTATCACAGTGATCTTATTTTCTACATATTTTACATCTGGACTTCCATTTCTCTGAAAGTGATAATTTCCAACCTATATTTTTAATGCCATGTGGGACAAATCATAAAACACTAAAACAGTATTTTAAAAGTTTATATTTTATCCTTTAGATTAATAAAATAATCATTAAATGTTGCTTATTTTTTCTGTAATATAAAGTAATTATTTGATTCTATGGTAGTTCCAAATTATTTTGTGTATTTCGTACAAATTTAAGAGATATAAAAAGGTTAAACTGAAACATGTTTTTCTTGCAGCACATCCCCTCAAATTTCAGATACTAATTAATTTTGTCGTAACCATTGTTTGTATACAGAGAAGGGGTGGAAGAAATGGAAAAGAGCAGGAAAATGAATTATTATGATGCAGGGTAGGCCAATCTTACAAAATGTGAAACAAATGTTTGGAATTTGAGATGAGATTATACTTCAAGAGACAGGCAAACTAAAGTTTACTATTTTCTTGACAGAATCAGATAAACCAACAAAGAGAGTCCTCAAGAAAAACAAAATAAATATATACCACATACGATTAATTCTAAAGAATTGCCTGACACAATTATGGAGGCTGAGAAGGCCTACACTCTGCTGCCTGTAAGCTAGAGACCCAGGTAATCCAGTGGTAATTCAACAGCCTTATAACCAGGATTCTTAATGTAAGTTTCAGTTCGAGGGCAAGAGAAGACTGATGATTCAGCATAGTCAGGAAGATGGGGAGAATTCAGCTTTCTTCTTGACAGAGTCAGATAATAGCTTTCTTCTGTGTTTTTATTCTATTCTATCCCTCAACAAGTTAGATGATGTCTACCCACATTGGAGGAGGCAATGTACTTCACTCATTTCATCAAATGTTAATTTTTAACAACACTATAGACACACAGAAATAACTAGATATATATCTGGGCATCCTGTGGCCCAGTCAAATTAACACATAAAATCAACCCCCACAAGTCTACCCCTTATCAACCTGGAATCCATATACATCTTTACAAACCATACTTAATCTCTGAATAAATATAATAATAAGACAAAATTATTACTAATAAAACATAACTACTGTGTCTACAAACAAAAACACACAAACCTCTTCCTCAGAGAAGAAGATAAAGTTTTTCAGTGATACTTACTTTTCTCCCTGATATTTGTTTAGGCTGATATAAAAAAAATACCATAAATGGGGTAGTTTATAAGCTAGGTATCAATGTCTGGTGAGAACCTTTCCTCATTGACAATGCCTTCTTGCTCAGTCTTCACATGATAAAAGGATCAAACAAACTCCCTCAAGTCCCTTCTATAAGGGCATTAATTCCATTCATGAGGGATTTATCCTTATGAACTAGTCACATCTCAAAGGCCTCACCTCTTGGTATGATAACAATGCAGATTACCTTCCAACTTAAATTTTAGAAGAGATACAAACATTTAGGCCATAGCCATATCCCATGACTTAAATTCGTATATCAAGGAGAAAAGTAAATTTAGCACCTTTTTGTGTAACTCACTAAGTGGGCAGGGGTAACATACAAAAATAAAGAATATGCCGCCTCCAATATCCAAAGAGGTCCGCTAGGCATTGTGTCTCATTTTTGGTTATAGGAGGGGCCAGATGCAACAACTTATCCTTCACCCCCTAGAAGGGATATCTTTTTTTTTTATTTAATTATTTTTTATTTTACTTTAGGTTCTTGGGTACATGTGCAGGTCATGCAGGGTTGTTGCATAGGTGCATACATAATCAGGTGGTTTGCTGCCTCTATTCCCCATTTGACTATATCTGGCATTTCTCCCCATGTTATCCCTCCCCACCTCTGCAGTCCCTCCCCTACCCCCGCCAGACTGTCCTCAGTGTGTGATGCTCCTCTCCGAGTCCACGTGTTCTCATTGTTCAACACTCACCTATGAGTGAGAATGTGCAGTGTTTGGTTTTCTGTTCTTATGTCAGTTTTCTGAGAATAATGGTTTGCAGATTCATCCAAGTCCCTACAAAAGACACAAGCTCATCATTTTTTATGACTGTGTAGTATTCCATGGTGTATGTGTGCCACATTTTCTTTGTCCAGTCTATCATTGATAGGCATTTGGATTGGTTCCTGGTCTTTGCTATTGTATACAGGGACCTAATCAAAATTTAGAAGGGATATCTTGACAGGTCCCACACCAAGGGACTCCTAGGAATTTTACTGAGGTAGAAGGACCTTGAGTATTAGTCAGCTTTACTTTTACCCCCGACAAGCAAATATCCTACCAATAAATCTAGAGTAGTTGATACTTCTAACTCACTAAGTCGAATCAGCAAAGTGACATCAATATAATGGATTAGTGTGATACCTTGTGAAAGAGAAAGGTGTTCAAGATACCTACAAACTAAATTGTGGCACAGGAATGGAGAGCTAATACACCCCACAGGCAGCATAGTAAAGGTGGCTTTGTCATATGAAAGTAAACTACTTCTGGTAGTCTTTACTAACACTTATTGATGGGGAAAAACAAGCAAACAAAAACCAGACAACAACAAAAAACTGTTTGTTAAATCAATAGCTGCCTATCAAATACAAGGAGATGTATTAATTTGCTCAAACTTAAAACCATGTCTGGAACATCAGCTGCAATTGGAGTCACTACATGGTTAACCATATTACAAACCACTGTCATTCTTTAAAATCCATCTGTCTTCTGAGTAGACCAAATAGGTGAGTTGAATTGTGATGCAGTGAGAATCATTATCTTGCATCCTTTAAGCAGTCAAAGAGAGAATGCAACCTTCCTCTGCCCTTTTGTTCTACTTGAGCTTCATAAGGTTGGATAACGACTATGAATATGGAGGAGAGCAAACTTCTTTACTCAGCCACCAATTCAAATGCTAATCTCTTCATAAAACAACATCGGAGACACAGAAATAATGTTTAACCAGGTATCTGGGTCAAATTAAGATGATATGTAAAATTAACCATCCCAGCCATGAAACTATAAAATATGTTTGTGTTAGGGAGAAACAGATGTATTCTTCTACTTGAAATTCAAAACATTTAATAAAAGAGTTATGATTTTATAGAAGTTATTCTTTAGAGAAGTTGATGACAACTTCTAAGGATATATTTTATCTAAGCAAAAATGGGATCAAAAATTTATGACCTAATATCATATAGTAGCATAATGCAATTATGACCTTGGTTATTGATTACTTTTATTAACTCATAAACACATTTATCCATATGTTTATTATTTTATTCAATTAACAGAAACTCAATATTTTTAAGTACTAGCAATGTATCAAGCAAGGGTATAAGGAGGAATAAAAAATGAGGAAATTATTGTCTTCAAGAAACTGTTAATTTGATTTGTTAGGAAAGCAAGCAGTTATACAGTGGCAAACATTCAAATAGCAATGAATTTGATGTCAAGGGAATGGATAGAGACTGCAAAACAAATTTGGAGACTAGCAAATAGTTCTTCACTGCTGAAGTAAAGTGTATATAGGTGAGAAATGGCTAGAATTGAGGTCCATAAAATGATTAGAATAAATCGGTAAAGAATATCCAGATATCAAATGCTAAGAGATATATATTGTGTTTAATAGTCCTTGAGAAGAGACTGAAGGATTTTAGGAAGGTAATATTACAGATAGTGTAAATAACGACACGGTCAGAGACAAGATTGCAGATGAGTCCAATTAGAGCCATGGTATAGCAGTCCAGCTAAGAAGTACTCAAGAGTATTTCAATTATTTGTTACTGGGGAAAAATAGAAAATATATGCTAAATATTTAGAAAATTAGTAGGACTTAATGTCTGATTTAGAGGACATGGATATTGACATAGGGGTGCGAGAGCAAGAAATAATTTAGAATAAATCCAAGATGCAGGTGATTAGCTAAATTGAGCTATATAGAGCAAAATATGGATTAAAATAAAATAATTCAGTGTTTTGAATTGTTTCCTTGGTTATATTTGTTATTTTGGAGGCTGGAGTAGAATAATTGGGAGGTATAGATGATAACTTTGGAGAGAGATATAAATTTAAATTAATTTTATGAAGATAAACATATGTGCAAAAAGTATGACGATCTGATAGGATGTTTAGCCTCTATCAGTTTCATTACATTGAAGTAATTTTTGCCTAATTGAATTTTTTTTCCTGTGTTTGTTTTTAAAGTTTCAGACACAGGGGAGGACAAAAGGCCTCATGTTTCATGGAGAATTTATTTCCTAAAATTTTGAGGGAGACCTAGCATGAAAATATAGTATACCTGAAACTCACAAAGCAACAATAGATCTATGCAGTTTAACCAATATTCCCAAAATTCAGCTTTTATTCTTTGTTACCATCATTTGAAAAATCTTGGCATGAATGGACAACTACAGTCTGTTTGTTAAATCAGTTTTTCTTTAAATAAAATTAAAATATAAGGAATGAGAGACTATATAACTGCAACAGCTATTTTGAAAAAGATTGATGCAGCAAAATTTATGTTAATATTAATTTAGGTATAATTTAGAAAGCATTCTTGTGTTGCACTATCTATCATAGGCATAGATGGAATATTGAAAAATAAGTAATTAAAAACACATTTATTATTTTATGTAAATTATTGTTCCATTATCCTGGAGAGTTGCTAAAAAGAAAATGTTTTGTTTTCATTTAAATGAAGCTTGAGTAAAAGACTGTTTTATAACCAAAGATTCAGAAAGCATTTTCCTTAGCCATAAGATCAATTCATTGAAAATAATAAAGCAAGAACATTGTTCGCTTGTGTGTCAACTAGAAAACACCACATTTGTTCATCACCTTCCATTTTGCCACATATTCTAAAACATATTTTTGAAAACCTATCTCATTGATTTTTTACAGGAACACTTTAAGATAGAAATTATTGTCTAACTTTTAAAATGAGAGAAATAATTTTTCATGAATGTTATTTACTCTACCATCCCTCAGCTGGTAGTAGCAGCTAGAATTTGAACTTGAAAAATTCTGCATTCCATGCCATGTCTGATAGAAAATAAAAGAATGGCTTAAAAATATAATTCCCTTAGCAAACAATATTTAAGAGTTTTGCCTATAAAGGTACAAATCTATCTTTTTGTCCTCTAATCTACTTTTAAGGCTTTGTTTCTTTATTTCAGATCCTTATTTGGTCACTCTTATTTACTTCAGAATTTTGCTAAATTATTTATTTCCTATGTTTGTAATCTTTCACTTCCATATCACTGGATTCTTTGTTATCAAATGAAAAGTCTCTTCCTGTTTGAAATATACTAAAAACTATACACAAGCACCAAAAGTAAAATGAATTACTTAATATTGAACTCTCCTAGCTACTCCCCAGTTTCTGTCCTTTCTCATCTCTACAGTATGAATTACTATCTCTGTCTTTATTTTTTCACATCCTACATACCATTTGGAAAACTTGTTTCTGCTTGCAACATTCAAATAAAACAATGATCTCCTCCTTGATGTAAAATATATATTGTTCAGTCCCATTCTAATTTTACCAATCTAATCATTTGAAATCATTTACTTATTCATTTAAATACTATTTCTTTTTTCCTCCCTTCAACGATCTTCTTCCTTTATTTTTTCTCCTGTAATTTACTTCTTCCTTAATTTTTTCTCCTGTAATTTTCATTAAATGATTCTTTTTCAGACCACATTTGAGCAGAAGGTGCCTATAAATTTTAGCCTAATTTTAAGCTTTCATAACTTCAGAAGTATAAATACATGCTATAAACTGAAAAATATGTATATATTTGAAAGTTAACATTTTCCCACTTAGTTTTGTAAATTTTAAGCAAGAAATTTTTAGCTTTTCAAAGTTACACTGACTGAAGATATTCACTGCTATAAAAAATTAGATTTATGATTTGAAATTCACAAAATTGTTTGATTATCTCTGATTAAAGATGGAAAATACTGACCAAATGTCTTTACCATGAGCTCCATTCTTACATACTCTTTGACTACTTGCAATTTTCTGGCATCATCAAGACACACAAAAGTTAACATACCATGATTCTTACCTATTGATTTCTTCCTTCAACTGGTTTGTTTCAAACATATTTTATATATTTCAAGTGACAGTGATGGAGAATAGGCAAGGCCAAAATTGGGGTTTAGTATTGGAGCGTTCTTGGCGTCTCCCAGGAAGGAATTCAAGGACAAGCCAGTGGTGTTAGCAATCTTTTTATTTTGGCAGGAGTGGTGCCAAATTTCGCTCTTCTCGCCCAGGCTAGAGTATAGTGGTACAATCTTGGCTCACTGCAATCCCTGTCTCCCAGGTTCAAGTAATTCTTCTGTCTCAGCCTCCTGAGTAGCTGGGAATTACCGGTGCTCACCACCATGCCCAGCTAATTTTTGTATTTTTAGTAGTAATGGGGTTTCACCATGTTGGCCAAGCTGGTCTCTATCTGCTGAGCCCAAGTGATCTGTCTGCCTCGACCTCCCAAAATGCTGAGATTACAGGCGTGAGCCACCACACTTGGCTGTGTTAGCAATCTTTTATTGATTTTATTGAATGTTACTGCTTCTTGCAATGCAGTGCTAACTCATAGATTAGTGTGTTTAGAGTTAGCAATATATATAGGCTGTTCACAAATTTATTAATACTCACTTAAACTTACTTTCAATTACATGTAAATTAAGAGGTATGTTAATGCCAATTGAAAGGCAGGTTATTTAGAACTTTCTGAGAAAGGAGTGGTGACTTACTGGCCAGTGCCATGGCATTTGTAAACTGACATGGCATTGGTGGAAGTGTCTTAGGCTAATCAATAATGAAGTCAGCTAGAAATCACTTTCATTGCCATCTGCTGGTTTCCTCTGTATCTTCACCTTATTCTGTCTGAACTAGATTCTGTTTGGGCCAATAGAGTTGTGACCCGAAAACAAGTCCTGTCAGTCTCCTACCTCAATAGAATCAAATGATTTCAAGCTAGAAACCTCCTCCAACACTAACATCCCATAAGCCACACGTTCTAACTATCTTTTGCTCTATACTGTTATATATAACAGAGAAAGTCTCCCTTTCTGTCCATAACACTGGTGCTTTTATTCATATACTCATAACAGATTGCCAGTATTATTCAACAGGCTCCAAACTGGTCCTGTCTTGTCTTGCACTTCCAAAGACTCTGTTATAAAATGCAGACAGAATAATATTGAACTTGGAGACACACGCTTTATAGACCTTCAACTTTAGGCAAGGCCTAACAAGTCAGAGCAGACCAATGTTTCCTTAAAAAAATCTAGAAGAGAAGGATAATTTTTTTTTTGAAATAGGGTCTCAGTTTGTCACCCAGGCTGGAGTGCAGTGGTTCTATCCCACCTCACTGCAAGCAACCTCCACCACTGGGGTTCAAGAGATTCCTCTGCTTCAGCATCCCAAGTAGCTAAGATTACAGGTGTGTGCCACCACACCTGGCTAATTTTTGTAATTTTACTAGAGACAGGGTTTCACCCTGTTGGCCAGGCTGGTCTTAAACTCCTGACCTCCATTGATCTGCCCACTTCAGCCTCCTAAAGTGCTTTGATTACAGTTGTGAGTCACGACACCCAGTCAGATTTTTAAAATAACATTTTTATAACAATTAGTGACATTGACCAAACATTCATTGTTTTAACATATACTAAGAGGTTTCTATGAGAGCTATAATGATACAATATTATAGTTGTGTATTAGTCCATTTTCATCCTGCTGATAAAGACATATCTGAAACTGGGAAGAAAAATGGATTTAATGAACTTACAGTTCCACATGGCTGGGGAGGCTTTACAGTCATGGAGGATGGCAAGAGGAGAAAGTCACATCTTACATGCATGCCAGCAGACAAAAAGAGAGAAAACTTGTGCAGGGCAACACCCTTTGTTAAAATGATTAGATCTCGTGAGACTTACTCACCATCATAAGAAAAGCACAGGATAGTCTCACTCCCATAATTCAATCACCTCCCACTGGGTTTTTCCCACAACACAAGGGAATTTTGAGAGTTACAATTCAAGATGAGATTTGGGTGGGGACACAGTCAAAGCATATCAATTTTGAAAGGATACCTTAAACTGTTCAGTAGGGTCTAAATTTCTTTAGAGGATAATCCATTTTGTTTTTAATTTCTTATTCATACAGCCCTGTTTAATACTTATTGCTCTGTAGTTATTTAACAACTAATCATTCAAAAATGAACAATAAAACAAATAAAAATTAATAATGAGACAAGTAAATAAATATAAAAATTAATAATGGAATAAGCAAATGAATAGTAAAACATAATTAAAAATATTTTTCAATTCAATCTCAGCCTCTGTGGCCAAAAGGTGGTTTATGCGGTGCTTCTTTAAGGCCTTCAATATGTCATATTCTGTCTACTATTCATTGCTATAATCTTCTTTACCAGTGATACTTTATTGATCTATAAATAGAAAATATTTTATTCCAAGTAGATTTTTAAGAACTTACACATTTGTTAGCTATAAGACATTTCATTATTTTCTTATGTTAAGAAGCATAAGACATTTCAAGCAAGCTTTTTTACAGAATTAGAGTTAAATTGTTTAAAAAAAAAATGGAGCTTACAATAGTGCATATGGTCCATAGAATTCCCTCTGACATTTTTCTTTAGAGTGCCTTACTGGAGGCCTATTGCTGGGTGGCAGTCTGATTGATTGCTCTACGATAGACCTCCCAATACTCAGCTTAGTCATTCATACAGCCAGAGATAAAGATATATTCAGGAATCTAGTTAGTTCTGTGACCTTCACTGGTAATGAATTCTGTAGGCTCATTAGCTGCAATTTGGAGCATTTTAAAATTAATTGCCTTTAGTTTAATAAAATTTTTCTTGCTTGGAAATCAGAACAATGGTAAACACTTTAAGAAACTTGTTAACAATTGCTTATTACAGAGTAATTGTGACCTTGAAGAGTTGTTTGCTTTTTTTTTTTCATTATAATGGCATGCATGATATACTATGCAAAGCAATGGTTTAATTTTAACTTTTTAGAGCTTTACTTTATGTGTTATAAATCCTATTATATTTGGAATCATGTATAACTCAGTAAAATATATTAAAATCTCTTCTAAAATTGTTCTTGCTCAGATTCATGATTTTAATTTCTTGTTTGTTTAGTTTATTTGGCCATATGCTTGTCATATTGCTCTGGACACCAAAGCAACCACCCTGACACAATTTTTTTTTAAAAAAGAACATTACATTATAGTTTACACAGTTTAATGGGAATGTGAATCTATGCCAACATGAGAGAGAAAAAAATCCATGAAATATAATGTTAGCTGGAGAAATAATATAACCAGGAGGAAAAGCCAACTTTTTAATTTCCATATTTTAAATTTCTATTTTTTCCTCTACACATGCACACACACACACACACACACACACACACACACAAAAGCTTAAAATATGTCTTAATTCAACCAATTGCATAGTGTGTATTTTAAAAATCACATGCTTTTTTTAGCCAGTCATGTTTTCTGGTACTGTATTTCTGCTAGATTATGCTGTTTCAAACTCATGTTCAAATATATTTTTTATGCTCTCTGATTATAGAGCCTTTCACTTTTTTTCATTAGGATTACATGCACTTCGAGTTGTTTACATAGAGTAGGATGAGCTATCACTGCAGCACACACCTGAGTGATCAACAATAGCTATAAAGAGCTCAATAGTAAAGTAGCTAAATTTGGGAATTATATAGGCTTATAAGTATGTTACCCAGAAAAAGTTATTCAAGTTGTATGGTTTCTGTTACACCTATTAGTAAAAATATAGATACAGATTAAATTATTAAAAAGTGTTACATGTATATTTAATTATTTACTGTAAATTAAGCCAAAAAGATAAATTCAGTGAGATATTTATACCAGAATCCTACAGCAGGGATAGAGGTTGTAATAAATATGGACTTTATTAATTTGTCTTCTTTGGTTAAAGAAATGGAAAAAAAAGACCCAGTTAGCTTTCACATTCAAAATTGTAAATGATTAGAAGGGTGGCCATGATGGTTGACTAGAAGCAGCTAGACTACATAGTTCTCATGGAGCAGAACAAACGAGGCAAGTAAATACAATACCTTCAATTGAAACATCTAGGTACAAGCATTGAGACTAATCAAGGAAACAACGTGACCCACAGAGAATGGAAAAAAGCAAGGTAGGATGCTGGCCCATCTGGAAGCAATATGGAGCAAGGGCAACCTTCTCTGCCCAGGGAAGTAGTCAGTGAATGTGGGACCCCAGGAAACCATGCTTTTCCCACAGATCTTTGCAACTGTCAGTCAGGAGATTTCCTTGTGAACTCACTTCACCAGTGCCTTCAGTCTAATAGAGCTACATAGAGTCTTTGCAGAGTAGTCACTCAGGCATACATGGAGACATGGGAACTGACATACCCAGGCTTTCTGGGCTTCCCAGAAAAAGTAGCTGCAACTCCAGCAAAGAGGAATGTTAAACCTTGTATATACCCCTAGAAAAGAGGCTGAATCCAAGAGACTGAGTCATAAGAATCTGCAGGTCCCACTTCCACGGTGCCTCACAGGATAAGAGCTACTGGTTTAAAATTCTAATCAGCCACCAGTAGCATCATTGCAACTTTCTGAGATGGAGCTCTTAGTGGGAGAAGCTACCATCTTTGCTGTTTTGTGGACTTAGTTGTTCCAACTTTTGGGCTTTGGATAGTCCAAGTGGACCAAAGACAGAAGCAATCCTCAGACACAGCACAGTTGCTCTATGAAAACAGTGCCATACTGTTTTTTCAAGTCAGTCCCTGATTTTATTCTTGATCACTGGGCAGGGCCTCCTAACCAAGGTTGCTGCCAACCACCCCATCAGTTTTCTCTAGCTGACAGAGATTTAAAACTTCCCTGGGATGGAGCCCTCAGATGGAGGGGTGGGCCACCATCTTTGCTGTTTGGGCAACTTAGCTGTTCCAGCCTTTGGGCATTGTAGAGTCCAAACCAACCAGTGGCAGAAGTGGTTCTCCAGCACACAGCACAGTTACTCTATTGAAACGTGGCCAGATAGTTCTTTTAAGTGAGTCTTTGGTCCCATTTCTCCTCACTGGAGAAGACCTCCCAACCAAAGTCTTCAGCCACCTTCTATGGTTGCATCTGGGCTGGCAACGGTTTGGTAAATTCCTGGGGCAGAGATCCCAGAGGGAGGGGTAGGCTCTATCAGTGCCCATTTCTGTATCTTTTTACTGGGAGGTTTCTCTTTACCTGGCTCCAGCCGTGTACCACCAGAACTATCAAGCCAGTAGCAGCTCTGGCCCCAGGGGCAACTAGAAGCCTTCCTCTACTGCCACTGCAGTGGAGCTGCCCATACTACCTTAGTGTTATGAGATGTCTGGGGTGTCAATTTTTCTGACTGGAAACTTCTGTGGCCTCGGCACCTCAGCCTGGTTCTTGTCCTGTTTCCAGGAAGAATGTGTACACAGACAAGTGAAGGGTGAAGGAAAAGAGTTTTATTTAGTGTTAGAATAGCTCAGAGGAGTGGGTGGCTCCTCTCTGTAGGCAGGTAATCCAGTCAAGTGTTCAGCTCTTAGCAGACAGGAGGTCCTGGAGAGGGTGGCTCTTCTCCTCAGGCAAGTCATTCTGACATCTCTGTAGGTCTCTGCAGGTCTCTGTAGCTCTTAGCAGATAGAGTAGCTCCTCTCTGCCAGCAGGTTGTCTCTGCAGCTTTCAGAAGGGCAGGTATTCTTCTCTGCAGCTGGTCATTCCTGTACACAACAGCCAAGCCAAGAGCCAAATTAGAAAGGGAGTCTTTTTCACAATTGGCATATAAAGAATAAAATACCAAGAATATAGATAACTAGGGAGGTGAAAGATCTCTACAATGAGAATTACAAAATACTGCTCAAAGAAATCCAAGAAGACACAATCAAATGGAAAAACATCCCATGTTGATAGAAGTATTTCCAGCTATCATTCCTGTACACCTACAACAGCCAAGCTAGCATTCCTGACACACACAACAGCCAAGTCAAGAGCCAAATTAGAAAGGGAATCCCATTCACAATTGGCATATAAATAATAAAATACCAAGAATATAGATAACCAGGGAGGTAAAAGATCTCTACATTGAGAATTACAACATACTGCTCAAAGAAGTCCAAGAAGACACAATCAAATGGAAAAACATCCCATGTTCATGGAAGGAAATAGTCAACATTTTTGAAATGGCCATACTGCCAAAAGCAATTACAAATTCAATACTATTCTTATCAAACTGTTAATAACATTTTTTACAGAACTAGAAAAAATGACTTTAAAATGTATATGGAACCAAAAAAAAATAGCATCTGTTAGTCTTTTCTTATACTGCCATAAAGAAATACCCAAAACTGGGTAATTTATAAAGAAAAACGGTTTAATTGACTCACAGTTCCACCTGACTGACTGAGAAATCTCAGGAAACATAATCAGGGAGGGAGGAAGGAGAAGCAGGCACTTCTTACATGATGGCAGGTGAGAGAAAAACCAAAAGGGAAAGAACCCCTTAGACTCACAGTTCCACCTGACTGACTGAGAAATCTCAGGAAACATAATCAGGGAGGGAAGAAGGAGAAGCAGGTACTTCTCACATGATGGCAGGTGAGAGAAAGACCAAAGAGGGAAGAATCCCTTAGAAAACCATCAGATCTCATGATAACTCACTCAATATCATGAGAACAGCATGGGAGAAACTGACCCCATGATCCATTTACCTCCTATCAGGTCTCTCTCTCAACACCTGTGGATGACAATTCAAGATGAGATTCGGGTGGGTACACAAAGCCTAATCATACCATTATGCTCCAACCCCTCCCAAATCTCATGTCCCTTTCATATTTCAAAACCAATTATTCCTTCCCAACAGTCTACCCAAATTTTAATTCATTTCAGTATTAACCTAGAAGTCCAACTACAAAGTTTATTGTGAGACAAGGCAAATGCCTTCTGGCTATGAGACTAAAGGTCAAAAGCAAGTTAGTTACTTTCAAGATACAACGTAAGTACAGACATTGGGTAAATGTTTCCATTCAAAATGGGAGTAATTGGCCAAAATAAAAGGGCTACAGACCCCATACATGTCTGAATCCCAGCAGAGCAGTCATTAAATCTTAAAGCTCCAAAAAAAATCTCCTTTAAGTCCTCATATGTGGGGCACAATACTGCAAGAGGTGGGCTTCCATGACTTTGGGCAGCTCCTACACAGGCTAGCATTGAATACCTGTGTTTTATCCAGGTGCATAGTGTAAGCTGTCTGTGGATCTACTTTCTAGGGTCTGGAGGATGGTGGCCCTCTACTCACAGCTCCAGTAGGCAGTGCCCCAGTGAGAACTCTGCGTGGCGGCTCCAAACCCACATTTCCCTTCTACACTGCCCCAGCAGAGGTTCTTCTTGAGGGCTATGCTTCCCCAGAAGACTTCTGCCTGGACATCCAGAAGTTTTCATACATCCTCTGAAATCTAGGCAGAAATTTCCAAATCTCACTTCGTAAATTCTGTGTACCCACAGGCCCAACACTACATGGATACTGCCAAGGCTTGGAGCTTGCGCCCTCTAAAACAATGGCCCAAGCTGTAACTTGGCCCCTTTTAGCCATGGCTGGAGCTGGAGAATCTGGTACTTAGGGCACCAAGTCCTGACACTGAACACACAGAAAGGGGGCCTTGGGTTCAGCCCATGAAACCATTTTTTTTCCTCCTAGGCCTCTGAGCTTGTGATCTGACTTGTTGCCATGAAGATGTCTGACATGCCCTGGAGACATTTTCCCCATTGTCTTTGCAAATAACATTAGCTTCCTCATTACTTGTGCAAATTTTTCAAGCCATTATGCTCTGCTTCTCTTTTAAACATAAGTTCAAATTTCAGGTCATCTCTCTCAAGTTCAAAGTTCCACATATCTTTAAGGCAGAAACAAAATACCACCAGTCTCTTTGTTAAAACATAGCAAGAATGACCCTTGTCCAGTTTGTAATAAGTTTCCATCTCTATCTGAGATCACCTCAGCCTGGACTTCATTATTCATATTAGCATCAGCATTAGTCAAAGCCATTCAACAAGTCTCTAGGAAATTTCAAACTTTCCCAAATCTTCCTGTCTTCTTTTGAGGCCTCCAAAGTGTTCCAGCTTCTGCTCATTACCTAGTTCCAAAGTCACTTCCACATTCTGAAGTATTTTTATAGCAGTACCTCAAACTCCCAGTACCAATTTACTGTATTAGTCTCTTCTCATAGTGCTATAAAGAAATACCCAAGTATTTCTGGATAATTTATAAAGGAAAGAGGTTTAATTGACACCATTCTGCATTGCTGTTGAGGCCTCAGGAAACTTACAATTATGGTGGAAGGGAAAGCATGGCAGCAGGAGAGAGACAGATCAAAGTGAAGACAGCCCCTTATAAAACCATAAGATCTCATGAGAACTCACTCACTATCATGAGAACAGCATTGGGGAAATTGTCCCCATGATTCATTCACCTCCCACCAGGTTGCTCCTTCAATACCTGAGGATTACAATTCAATATGAGATTTGTGTAGTGACACAAAGCCTAATCATATCAGAGCCTGAATAGTCAAGGTAATCCTAAGCAAAAGAACAAAGCTAGAGGCATCACATTATCTTAATTTAAAGAATTCTACAGGGCTACAGTAGCCAAAACAGCATGGTACTGGTACAAAAACAAGCACATATTCCAATGGAACAGAATAGAGCACCCAGAAATAAGGCCACACACCTACAACCATCTGATTTTTGACAAAGCTTGCAAAAACAAGCAATGGGGAAAAGATTCCCTATTCAATAAATACTTCCAGGAAAACAGGCTAGCCATATGCAGAAGATTGAAGCCAGATTACTTCCTTACACTGTGTACAAATATCAACTCAAGATGGATTAAAGAGTTAAATATGAAACCCAAAACTCTAAAAACCCTGGAAGACAACCTAGGTAATACCATAGGACATAGGACCAGACAAAAATTTCAGGACAAGGATTACATGACAAAAAGATCAAAAGCAATTATAACAAAAACAAAAATTGACAAGTGAGAACTAATAAACTTAACAGCTTCTGCATAGCAAAAGATACTATCTATGGAGAAGCAGACAACCTACAGAATGAAAAAAACTGCAAATTGTATACTTGACAAAGGTCTAATATCCAGCATCTATAAAGAACTTAACACATTCACTAGAAAAAAATGAACAATCCCATTGAAAAGTGGACAAAGTACATGAATAGACACTTTTCAAAAGAAGAAATACATACCAACAAGTACATGAGAAAAAGCTCAAATCACTGAACGTTAGAGAAAAGCAAATCAAAACCGCAGTGAATTACCATCTCATACCAGTCAGAATGTCTATTATTAAAAAATTCAAGAATCACAGATGCTTGTGAGGTTATAGAGAAAAGGAAATGCTTATACACTGTTGGTGGGAGTGAAAATTAATTCAAACATTGTGGAGAGCAGTATTGCAATTCCTCAAAGAATTCCTCTTCTATAAGCAGAACTGCCATTCAACTCAGAAATCCCATTACTGAGTATATACCCAAGGGAATATAAATCATTCTACCATAAAAACTATTGCACTCAAATCTTCATTGCAGCACTGTTTACAATAGCAAAGAATGGAATCAACCTAAATGTCCGTCAATGACATATTTGATAAAGAAACTGTGGTACATTTACACCGTGGAATACTATACAACCATAAAAGGCCAAGATATGTCTTTTGTGGGAACAGGGATGGAGCTGGAGGCTATTATCTTTAGCTCACTATGCAAGCACAGAAAATCAAATACAGAATATTCTCAATAATAAGTGGGAGCTAAATGATGAGAACTCATTAATACAAAGAAGGGAACAATGAACACTGGGGTGTATTTGAGAAAACAGAGCAGAAAAGGTAACTATTGTATGCTGGGCTTAATACCAGGTGATGAAATAATCTGTACAAGAAACCTTTGCGACAGAAGTTCACCCATGTAACAAACCTTCACATGTGCCCCAGAACTTTTATTAAAAGTTAAAAAAATATCATAAAGGTGAGAAAAGTATGCAATTTTTGTATTAAAAGTTAGCCATCAATTGAAATACAAATTTGGTTAGTTACCATTACATGCTAAAGTAGATTTAACATATCTTCATCATGCACCTGAAATGAGTTAGATCACAGCTATTTGAAGATTGAGGTATCTTGGCTTCCTTCTTTAGTTACATGAATACATTAAGGTGTATTTCATCTTTAGACTTTTATATCTGCTTTTCTTCTGTCAGAAATATTCTTCCACCTATCTTTGTGTAGTCCCTACTTTGAATTTTTCTGAAGCAATTTAAATAGAATTTCTGAATATTTTGGCTAGGGTATTCCCCTTCCTTCAGTCATTTTCTATGATTACATATTTTAGCTTCACGTTATTGTTAATTGAATGTAAAATTAATTAATTTATTTAGTATTTAATACAATTAATTTTTTTCTCCACAGACTGAAATGTCAGCTCCTGAAGATGAATAAATTTGCCAATTTTATATTTTGTCCACAGCTAATTTATCAATACCTAAAACAATATTTGTCATATAGTAACAAAGGAAAGAGGAAAGGAAGGAAGGAATAAGGAAGAGAAGAAAGACAAATGTGTAGCTTTATGAACTTTGCTAGAATTCCATGTATTTTATATTGTAAGTTTCTTTTAATGTGATGAAATGGCACACAACCTTTCCCTCCACCACACACACAAGCGTATTTGGCAAAGTGGTGTTACTGAGAAGACATTAATATCATCTCTAATGGAAAGAAGCTGCAGAAGTATTGGCAGAAAGTACCAGTGCTCAGTATTGTCATTACTTAAGCAAGCACTTAAGTAATCAGATGTTTTCAACCGAATTTTTCAATCAGAACCACCGTTTTCATAATACTATTATACCATTTGCACTCCATTATGTATTTTTGTGCTCCAACTGCCAGCTGTTGTTATCCCCTGGTAAATATTAGAGTTAACTGTGAATCTTTCAGAAAATGTGAATATTGGACTCTACCCCCAGAGTCTTTGACCCAGTATGTCTGGGTATGCTTGACTACCTGTATTTTAAAACACCACAAGTGATTTTTAAATTCTTTCATATGCTCGGATGCTACTACACGAGTCATCCTGAGCACCTTGACAAAAGATGTCTTGTTGTATTTATCTTCGTAGAGCGAGTAGCTATGGTAGGACTGATAAAGAAAAAAAAATGGTTTGTGAATGAATGGTGAAGGATCATTAATTAGCTGGTTCACAAACAAATTATTTAGTCCTCGAATGCAAGATAGTGAAATATAATTCCTATATAATTTTGAATTGTTCTTATGGTCCTAGTCCTTTGTGCTAAATATAAAATATGAGGAATCAATAACATTAAGGAGAAAAAGAGAGGATATGAGAGGACAAGAGAAGAAAAGAGAGAGGGAAGAAAAAAGGAAGGAAAGCAGAGGAGAGGAAGAAAATTAAAGTGTATTAGAGAACTTGACAGAAGTTAACTAATGCTTCTCATTGAAGGTCAAATATATTTCTTACTTTGCCTTCTAGTGAACTCACAGTTTCCCAAATTGTGTTTTAAAAAACATTGTGCTAATTTCTTCCTTCATAATAAAACCCTGCTGTGTTTCCAGTTAATTTACTCAGTTCTTCTGTAATAAAGGCCAGGAGGCCTGGTCTTTTAAATTTATTTTTATCTACAAATCCTACATTTTTGGAAAGGCACTTAAAACTTAGGGAAAATTTGCTTATGCATTCATTTTTAAACTTTGCCTAAAGGAATAATGTTAACATTTTTATTTACCAAAAATAAAATTAACATTACATATCTTGATACATACTAGAAGAATTTGGTTGAATTTCCCTTATGTTTTCACCCTGAAATGTCTCACTTGAGAATATTCACTTGTGTAAATTCAATATATAGTTTTCTGCTGCCAATCTGGTCTTTTATGCTCTTGCTACTAGCCAGTATTTTATTTCCCCTGTAATGCAAACATAGAAAACTCTACAACTGTATCATGTTAATCTTCCATACACTCAAACTTATAATTTTGTCCAACTTTTTTTTAAACATACTTAATTCACCAGTGTGACTGAAAGAGATAAATTGAAAGTTAGAAAGAACAATTGTGACAAAGGTAAGAAGCATTTTAGTAAATTTTATTATCTAGAATCAAACTGATTCTACCAGTTCAGGTTGGTTTATTACTATTTCTTATTTGCACAGAACTAGATTACTCAAATTCTGTTACTCTTTTACCTTTCAAAATATTTTTGGGTTTTAAAATTTGCTATAGAAATAATTATTTTTTTTATATAGAAAGTTTTAAAATCTTGACTTTTTCCTTGCAGATTATCCCTACTAAATGTTCAGTTCAAGTTACTTCAACAAAAGAAATGTGTTGTCCCCTTTTGCAAAACTAAGAATATACTAAGCAATTAGGATAGAGCAATGAATTAAAAATAATCTGCATTCCTAAGTAAATTTGTCTTTATATGGAAAGGAAGGCATGTGACAAATTAATTAAGTTCCATATCAGTGTAAATAATATATGTGCTCGGATTTCTATGGAAGCACTGAGGAAGTGTAGTTACTGACATGATAATTGAAAGTATAGAGAACAACAAGCGAAAAGTAGATACCCAGAAAACATACCTTTTAATGTACAGAGTGCAGTTACAGAATAATCATAGATATTTCAGCAAACAGTCATAGAATGACTAATAACATAAAAAAAGGATACAAGGAAAGGTGCTAAAGATGTGAATGAGAAAAGAATGTAAAGGAAGGGGGCATTAATTCAATATTCCTTCAATACCTTATATGCAATTATTTATATAAATCACTATTTAAATAACATTGTATTTGGCTTCACCAGAGTACAGGAACCAATATCTCTATCGTGTGGTGTGTGTGTGTGTGTGTGTGTGTGTGTGTGTGTGTGTGTGTGTGCGTGCATGTGCACGTGTACATGTGTGTGTATGTATGTATTAACACAAATGCAGAGAGAGAGAGAGAGAGACTGATTATAAGGAATTGGCCCATGAAATTTTAGAAGCTGACAATATTCAAGATTTGCAGGGTGAATTAGAAAGCTGGATATCAAGGAGAACTGATAGGTATTTTCATTATAATTCCAAGTCCTGAGAATGAGAAGAACCAAGTGTAAATTCCAGTTAAAAAAAATAGCGAGCTTCAGACCTTCAAAAACCCAACATTTTATTCTGAATCTGAAGGCTATTGAAGACCAGTGTTTTATCTCTGAGAGTCAGGGAATAGGCATTCCCTTTTACTCAGTCCTTCTGTTATATTCAGGTCTTTAACTGATTGGACGAAGCCCACTAGCATTAGGGAGGACAATCTGCTTTACTTAGCCTCCCTAATGAAATTACAAGCCTCCCTAATGTTTATCCAAAAACACCTTCACGACCAAAGAATGGTTGGCTGTATGTCTTGGCACCCTGTGGCCCAGTCAAGTTAACACATAGAATTAAACTATCACAAATAGTAAATATTCATTTGTTTAGTTTCAGATAAAAATAATTATAAGGTATTATAATGATTTCTTCTTATATTTTAATAAAACATCTTGCTTTCACCTCACTCTAAAAACCATTACACTAAGCTAGACTGCTGTTCAAAAATAGTCAAACTAAGACCAAAACAAAGTTTGATGATGTGGGAGATAGAGCAACTGAGAATAATAATAATTGGAAATTAGTAAAAATCAGCTTTGAAGAACACATATTAGAACAAATGTTTTAAGTTCCCTCACTGGATGAGACAAGAAATAATGGTGTATTTTCATTTATATCAAAAATTAATCATTGTATTAAAGAATATTCATAGAACATTTAACAGAAGAAACAAATATATAGGTTTTTTTAGTCTAAATTTGAAATTTTGGGCAAAAATGTGATATAAAGAAAATTGTGAGGAAAGTATAATTAATTGATATAAACTAGAAATGCTAGGTACTTGAAATGAATCTCATCATTCATGTTTGGGTGAATTCCTTTAAATAAATAGGCCTCGTTAATTAAGATGTCACTGAACATAAAAGAGAAAAATAAATTAGAAGCAATGGAGACAGCAAATAAAAGATATGCTAGATTAAGAAACAAAGCATCCCATAAAATATAATGAAAGATACATCAAATGTAAATGGTAATTTATGTGAATACAGTTTGGTATAGATGTTAATGGCACTTTTTACAAGGCATTGATGCAGTGATTTTAATCTCCAGTTGTGATGATCTGATGTTTGATTGTCCCGCCATATATTAATTTGAGCAGAGAACTATATTTAGTAGTGTGTGGAAATAAAGGGAATTGGACAGTTATTTTGGCT
Source organism: Plecturocebus donacophilus (assembly GCA_004027715.1). Classification (NCBI taxonomy): domain Eukaryota; kingdom Metazoa; phylum Chordata; class Mammalia; order Primates; family Pitheciidae; genus Plecturocebus; species Plecturocebus donacophilus. The sequence continues at coordinate 33,095 of PVKP010005708.1, read as the reverse complement.
TTCATCATTTTTTATTTCAGATATTGAAAAAATATACATATGTATAAAGCATCACATGCATAATTAGAAGGCAAAACATAGGTACTTTGTAGTAGCGGTGAATATGGAATTATCTATTTGTGGCGTTACTTAGAAGAGAAAATTCTTTAACTGAGATTGACAAAATTATAGGATAGAGTTAACAGACAGTATGGGCAGAAATTGCAGCATAGGACTGTAAATCTGATTGTGAAACAGAGTCAGCTGAATATAGTACATAAATAATTTGTTAGAAATAAAGATTCTTTTGGGGCTGCCAGCATAATTCAAATTTAGGATGAAATTAAAAAGTAAATGCTTTCTTATTTCTCACTAGCAGTAACTTGGAATTTTTCCACTTATTAGGGTCACCAGACATAGTTAGAAATGATTAAATAAAATTATAAATTTACAGTTGGGCTTAATAGCTATTAAATCAGAGACTATATTTACCTTCCTGTCTGAAACAATAACAACAGCAAAAGCCAGACGTGTTATAAAAAGAAAGCTTTGGAAGATGCTAGACATCTAGACATCAAGCAATAAAAAAGTGAAATCATTGAGCGATGGAAAACAAATGAGATGAGCTTTACGTTTGCCCAGTATACTGCAGACCATGTCATAGCAAGAGGAGAAATGAAGTAAAGCTCAGCTGACTTTCTGAGTTAGGGAGATGGAGGGTCCCCCATCCATACTCTTTGAATGAGAACTGTTCAATTCACACATGTCAGGAAACTACATCAGGCCAGAAATACCACTAAAAATTATTAGAAGGCGCAGTGCCTAACACTCACACAGAACCAGAAAAATGCCTGTTCCCATAAGCCAGCCTAGAAAATTGTATAATTCACATAATTTTATAAAGAATCCAAAGCAGTCTTTTCTTAGCAGTGGCAAATAAGTATCCCTAGATAAACCCTGCTATGGTCCCAACTAAAAAGTTAAGCCATATGTAATAAAAGTATAAAAACATTTCCAAGAAATTAAACTGCATCATGGAACAAAGCTCATGAAGATACATAAGAATAAAAAATATCTAGAAATTAACAAGCTAAACACCCACTATCTATCCTCCAATCAAATATTCCCAGGCATAAAAAAGGTAGATTTAAAAAAAGCCTATGACGAGAAAAATCAATCAAAATCTACTCAAAACTGACACAGATGTTACAATCAGCAGAGAAAAACATTAAAATCATTATAATTCTACTCCATACGCTGAAAATGTTAAGCAAAAAACTGGTGACATATTGAAAAAAAACCTAGATTAAACTTCTAGAGATAAAAATACAATGCATGAAATAAAAATTACACTGAACGCGATTAACACGATTAAACATTACAGAAGAGAAGACAAGGAATATAAAAGGTACAGCAATAAAAAACTATCCAAAATAAAATATAGAGAGGAAAAAAGAACAATAACAAAAAGGACAGTTCACCAGCTAGTTATAGGACATTTCAAGAGACCCAGTACATGTATAATAGCTATGCATGAAAAGAGAGAGAAGGGAAACAGTAAACAAATATTTATATAAATAATAACTGATTATATTCCAAATTTGATGAAAATTAATAATCCAAAGATTGAAGAAACCTATCAACCTCAAATACAAGAAACAGGAAGAAAACCACACAAAGACAATCATGACTAAAAATCTCAAACCCAGTGAAAAAGAAAAAAAATCTTTATTGTAGCCAGAAGGATGGAAAATTATAGCCCTAGAGGAACAAAACTAAAATATGGGAATAGTCTATGGAAACAAAGCAATCTGCAAAACAGTGGAAGAACATCTTTAAAGTTCAGAAAGAAGAAAAAATCAAATAGAATTCTACATTGAGAAAAAACATCTTTCAAATGCAAAGATAAAATAGTGACATTTTCATACATTAAAAAACATCTTAAAAGTGTATCATCAGAAAACTCGCAATGCAAGAAAATCTGAAGTTTTTTTTCAGGCAGGAAGAATATGTGATTAGATAGAAATATGGATGGACATATAAAATAATGGAAAACTAATTACAAATATATTGGTAAATATATAATATTTTTCTTAATATTTAAGTGCCTTTAAAGGTAAGTGTCTTAAGTAAAAATAATAATAATGTATTAGAGTTTGCAATATATGTATGAGTAAAATATGTGACAATGATAGCATAGATGTCAGGAGGAGAAATGGAAAGTATTATATAGCTCTTATACTATGCGTGAAGTGGTATAATGCCTTTTGAAATAACCAATAAAACAACAGAGCACAAACCTTGGTTGACCTCTTTGAATTTTGGAAACAGTACCAAAAACACTTTACAATACCTTCCAACTTCTTTCTGTGATGTGAAAGACTGCGAGATTGAGAGAACCCTAGAATAAAAGAGTTTTACAGCTGCTTTGATCACAATATAAGCTTCATTGCTGCTTCTTATCATGTTATATGACCTAGAAGATCCAATATTGCTAGAGAATTTCATAATTGCTAAAGATTTTTTTGTGTGAAATACCAGGCAAACCCTCATGGAAAAGTTACAAATCTGATTCCCAGAGTTCTGTAAACGGAACACACATTCTGCCTCAAATAACTATTTATTTATTTAACCATAAATTTTATTGAAGTTTAACAAATCCACATAAAAGTAGATAAATCATAAATGTATAGCTCAACACATTTTCACAAAGTGAACACATCTATGTAAATAGTATGCAGCTGAAGAAACAGAATATTCCCAGAACCCCAAATTTTCCTATTGCCTCTTTATGATTACTATCTCCTTCCAACTTAAGGATAGTCATTGCCTTGTCCAAGACCATACATTAGTGTTGCTTGTGTTTGATTTATACAAATATACACATTTATAATATTCTCTCTTGGGTCTGGCTTCTTTTACCTATTATGTTGTCTGTGAGATCCATCAACATTATTTTAAGTCGTAGTTTATTGATCCTCATTGCAAATATCTTGTGAACTTATAGAAAAATTACAAATGTGACTCCCAGGGTTTTGAAAATACAACACACATTCTGCCTCACAGAACTACTAATTATTTAACAGCAGTTCCTGGAGACCTATGTATGCTTTAGAAACTGAGTACCTGGCTGGTGGACATAATCTGACAATGAAATTGTATGTCCTCCTTAAATCGCATATTAGAACCAATGAGTCATAAAGGTTAATGGATTTAAAAACACTCTACAATGGTAAGAATACCTCTGGTATTGGTCCCAACCAGTCATAGATAGCCCAAATAAATTACACAAAGAGGTGAACACAGATACCAATTTGACTTACCCCTGTTGTACTAATGCCTCTAACTCAACTGAATCCTTTTTGGTTGGCAGAAGATTTTATACCACCAAGTTGCAGAAGAGGAACAAAACCAGCCTGATTTAGAGATATGTTTACTTGGAATGTAGATATGTGATAAAAATCAAATGTAGCTACACTAAAGTCCTACTCATTGGTGTCCATAAAGAACAGTCATGAAAAGAAACCATTCAAGCAAACAGGGATGTAAGCAGTACACATGGTAGTTCTGTTTTGTATGAAGAAGTAGTCTGAAATAAAGAAATATACACATAAAGGGTGACAGTAAATGGCTTGGCTAGTTGATCAGGCATCTAGAAGTTACATGACGAGAAGATCACAAACAATGCTGGGTAAAAAGCAAGTGGATGGACAGATGAAAGTGAGTAAAAAAGCCTGTGGGTCTTTTCATCTCACCATCAAAGCCCTCCAGAGAGTATTCACTGCAGGGAAATTACTCAACTACATGGACATGAATTTTTTTAGTAGTCCTTGGTTAACTTCTGTTCTTGGGTATGACATTGCTCTTTCAAGAGGCCACAAGTAGCATGGTAGTGAGGGTAGAGGCTATGAATGCATTCAGCTGAGTGGCTTCTCTGAAACGGAGATTGATTTAACTACTGCTGTTTCTGAGTGCTCATCCTATCAGTAGCAATAAAGGATTCCAATGACGTCATATGATACAATCTTGTGGGGGGAAAAAAAACTTGTGATATTAGAAAGATAATTATACCTGTCCTGTTCAACCCTAGAAGATTCAGTGATTCATCTTTATTTGAATTTACACTGTTTTGGATATGAGTGTCGAACTACAAGTTACATTGTTCTGCATATGGCTGTCTGACTGCAAGTTATCTGCCAAAATTCCTACTTAAGGCTTACAGAATGCCTGACTTGCATGCATAGATTCCTCATAGAATCCCATGTGGAATTCACATTAATGAGATTCAACCGTCAACCGAGAGATATATTTTCTGATCATGGAAGTGCAAAATTGGGCACAAGCACAAGATCTACGAATCTGTACATCCTCATTCAGAAGCAGTCATTCTAATAGAAAATTGAAGTAGTCTATTAAAGGCACAGATAAAATCTCATCCTAGAGGGATTAGGGTGCTGTTCTAATCCAGGTGATGCATAGGACATATAACAAATATATGATGTTGATCCTAATATCTAGAATACACAAATTTGGGGAAAATGGACCAAATTAGGATTGTCCCCTCTCACCATTACTCCCAGTGACCCCCTCTTAACATTATGCCTACTTATTAATTTGTGATTTCATCTCCCAAACTATAAATCTTACTGTATTAAAGATCCTGAGAGACTGCATTCTTCAAGCCACTATGTGAGGACACCATAAGTTCCAGTGAACCTGAAACTATAAATTCTAACCAGCACTCATGGACCAGGAGACCAAGAAAGAAATTACTGTAGTGAAAGGGTTAATTGAATATGTGGCACTTAAGGCTGCTGCTACATATGAGGACTCGGATAAGTGGTCTGGAACTCACTGAATTTGTAAAGCTGTCTTTGTGCTTTTCTGCTGAGTGATAGTAATGACCTGGTATGGACAAGAAGCTAAGGGCTTGGATTCTACAGCTTAGCCTAGCTGAAGTAGTAAGACACTAAAAAGGCCAGGCACAGTGGCTCAAGTCTGTAATCCAAGCACTTTGGGATGCTGAGGTGGGCAGATCACGAGGTCAAGAAATTGAGGCCATCCTTGTGGTCTCAACGTGGTGAAACCCCGTCTCTACTAAAAATACAAAAATTAGCTGAGAGTGGTGGTACGTGCCCTTAATCCCAGCTAGTCAGGAGGCTGAGACAGGAGAATCGCTTGAACCTGGGTGGCAGAGGTTGCAGTGAGCAGAGATCGCGTCACCGCAATCCAGCCTGGCAACAGTTTGAGAGTCCATCTAAAAAGAAAGAAAAAAAAAAAAAACTAAACAAAATTCAAAATAAAGACTATGAATGGCCAGGCATGGTGGCTCATGCCTGTAAACCTAACACTTTGGGAGGCCAAGGCAGGCAGATCACTTGAAGTCAAGAGTTCATGACCAGTCTGGACAAAATGGCAAAACCCCATTACTACTAAAACATATGAAAGATTAACTGGGCATGTTGGAATGCATCAGTAGTCCTAGCTACTCCAGAGGCTGAGGTGGTAGGATAGCTTGAACCCAGGAGTTCAAGATTTCAGGTTGCATTACCATAATACTTAAGTTTTCTTTTCAGAGAATCCTGTATCTTGAAGTGTCTATGACAGAGAAGATTTACTGATGCGGATTGTGGCAGACATTTTTCCTACTCCTAGCACATCCTTTCAGCTCACCATGATTTTAGCTATAGTTACAGCTAATTCTGAAAGCTCAGGTTCCTACAGACTAAAATTATCACTGTACATTTTTTCCAATTGTTTTTCCAAGGCAGTTGATGAGCAATTGAAAGTTGTCTTTGGAAAGACAATATTGGAAACTATTCTGTATTTTTCTCTGAGATTCCAGAATACTTTAGTCCTGACTACCCAGAACAAACGTTTTATTAGAATGCCTTCGTTTTTTGCCTTTCTTCATTATATTTCTGACTCTGCTAACTTCCAACCCTACCTCTAGATTCACTTTGCAACTAAACTGCCCACACTCTATTCTTTCCCTTATGCTCTGCTATGGGGAAAATTCAACCTGAGAAAGGCAGAGAATGTCTTATTTTGCCATTGTATTTCTAGTTTTTATAACAACTCTTGGTATATAGTTGTACTAAGTGGTTGCTTATTTCAAAATAGTGAAAGTCATTGACCACAAAGGGGAAAAATATATAAGAAGCCAGTTAGCTGATAAGAGTGGAAACAACAACAAAAACCATAGTCTATGTGTCCTTATTTTTTTCAGAATAGTGCTAATGTTCGAAGAAAGTAAAAAACCAAGCAGACAGCTAACCAGATAGATAGATAGATAATAGAAGAGATAGATTAGAAAAAAATAATGAACAAAAGTCAGAAAAAGTAATAAGGGGAGTCAGAAAAAGTAATAAGGGAAGTCAGTAAAAGTTCTAAAGAATGGCAAAAAAAAGAATTATTAAAATGCTACTCTCATTTTCTCTTTCTCTCTCTTCTCATCACCACTCCTCACTACATGTAGTCAAGGTAGAAATTATTAGATTTTTTTTTCATTTATTTTGGTACCAAGTCATCAAAATTATGTGTGTATTTTTTACTTACAGAAAACCGAATTTGGATTTAATCTACTGCAGTTACTCAGTACACATGTGACTACTGGTTTTATTCATACACCGTTATGATTCTTCTATTCTTCTGCAGATCACTTTGCTGCTGTTGTTGTTTTTGATTTTCTTTACAAGAGTCCAATGTGACTTTCATAGCTTACATCTTATATCAATTTCTAGTTCAAGCTGACAACTAGAAAGTCTGAGCTAGGCATCCTAATTGGCAGAGTGCAAATCTTCTCAGCCCAACTGTGGCTGTAGCAGTGTATCCCAGTATCCTGTTGCCTGCTCAACAGGGTTCAGAACAACAGAATTCCAGACTGATTGCCAAAGATATCCCACAACCCACCGCCAACTACAGTTTAATAATTTTAATAATCAGTCTTTGTGTAACTAAAAACATTAAATAAATTATATATAATTTTCTTTTTATAAACAGGTGATTCTATAATGCAGTTAGTTATTTGAAAAAAAACTTAATTTAACTGTTTAAGATTTACTCTGTGATCTTATGGGATAGCTTCCTATGTTTATAAAATCTTTGTTATATTTTGTGAATATTATAACTAATATGAATGCGAGTTATCATCATTGATACTGGTGTTTTAAAATAAATCTAGAAAATTTGGTATTTGTATGCATGTTCATGTAAGCATAATGCTTAATTACATATCAACAATTATATTTATAATATATACAAATATATATGTAATATATAAATAGTGAGAGAGAAAGATAAGCATCAAATATCTAACAAAACATCAATCTTATCCTACAATTTTAACAAAATCACTGCTGAATTCCTTGAGTTATACCTGTTCTAAAGTGTATTATTTTTTTAAGGAAAACTGTATATGCCTAATGAAGGTTGGCTTAAAAAATTTCAAATTTACATCTGAAAAAATTGATTCATCATAGTTTCCCAGCTACAAACTTGCCTGTTTATATTTTTTTCAGGCTGTAATACTTCATATTGTTTGCTTTTTCTTTTTTCCTAGGAAGGAATGACTGATTAAGTGTGCTAGGAGGAAAATGATTTCCTTCTGGAATTTAATTAGTTTGACTTTAACTCAGACAAGAGATTCTGCTAGCTGTCAGCTATTATTTGGATCTCTAGCTAATTAAAGCTCTGAGGGAGCCTATTAAAATTGTTCAAAAGCCAAGGCCCCATTGAAACATCTCCAGCATTGTCACACAAAAAGTGATGGTAATAGTATTGCTCACGTAGCTTGTTTATTGCCTTTGTCTTGAAAATGAGCAGGAATATGCCATCAACTTAGCTCTGCCTTTTATTTTTATTTTAGGCAAATGCTTTGAAATATATCAACATTTAATGTACAATACTTTTATCATGCTAATATATACTTGCATCGTGATAAAATAGATGTAAGAAGAATTTAGAGTTCCCTTCTCTGGAACACCTTCCAAAATATTTTATTTCTTTTTATTTTCAGAGCACCTGTTTTTATATTTATAAACATTTCTGCTAAAATAAAAATTATTTGCTTGATTTTGCTTATTCAAAGCACTATCAATTTAATAATCTGATCTGCTAGCCATGTTTAGAGTGGAATTTTTAAACTTGAGGCTTTTTAGAGAAATAAAAGAGTATGTTGTCCATAATTAAACTTATACTCTACAATAAAATCTATATAAGACATTCAATCTACATTTATACATTTTAGAGTATGTGGCTTGGTCTCTAATAGAATTCTCTGTTTTCCCCACTAAGATATAATGTGACAGTCTTCATAGTAAAGATTAAAATGTAGCTCTAGGCAAACTGACACACACACCCCCTTGTGTCTCTTCCTTTTTTCCACTTATTTCTACTAGTTCTGCTCTATGTTGTGGTTCCTGCTGCCTACCTAAGGGACATTGATAATAAATCTTAGTCTTTGTACATTCACATGCTCAAAGTTTAATGTGTGCATCAAGGCTATAAATTAATTTATATGAGAAGCTTTTCTTTCTCAAATATTCCCTGCAGGTTCATAGCTATGACTTTGAGATACTGAAGCTCTCTTTCTCTCTAAACTTACCACATGGGTTGCATTGTCTCTAGAAAGTGAGCTTCAAATTCATAAACTAAAGCACTGAAGAAAGAGACAGTAAAACCCTTCATGGCAGGTAGAATTCATTTCTTTTCAGAGTGACACTTGCAAACCAATGCTTAATGTTTCAGCAACAGTGATGCCATAATAATTTCTGGAAAAGACAATCAAACTGTTCCAGGGAAGGCTAGCTAAAATGTTTACTTATTTAGAATTCCATTTGCATCATTGTATTATTGCTAGCACAATAACAAGTACCAGGTTCCTGTTTTATAAACATTGTTTAATAAAGTGGCCTAGCCTTTATGACATCACCAAATAAATATATCATGCTTCATTTTAGGATTCTTATGAAGGACAGACTCTGTGAGTTAACCTGTGTCAGAAGTTTTAGGATGAAATTTTTACATACTTTCATTTCACACACACACATAAAAACCCTTTTTCTTCCATAAACAGTTTTAAAAATCTTCAAATAAATATTTTTATATATTTTAAATGATATTTATTTTAATTCTTATTTGAATTCTGGACTATAAGTTGTTTTAAACCGAGTTTCATTCATCATTAAATGCCTTGCACTAACCAATACCTGACACATGGTAAACATCAATAAGTGCTTATGAAATGAATGAATACAAAGCAATGCCAAGTAGGAATAAAGAACAGATTTATTTCATGCTGATCTTTTTATAATATAATTAGTTGTGGCTCATGAACTAGTTATTGTGTCACAGAATCAACTGACACAAAAATGTTATCTTTGCTACATTGTATTTCCTTGCTCCTTTGTCAAAGATCAGTTACCTATATTACTATCCATCTATTTTGGTCTCTTGATTCTGTTCCATTTATTCATTTGCCTATTCTTTGCCAATACCCTTACTGTAGTTTTATAGTAAGTCTTGAAGTAAGATTGTGTCAGTTCTAAAACTTTGTTCTTCTCATTTAATATCTTGTTAGTTACTCTGGGTGCCTGGATTTTCTATATAAACTTTAGAATCAGTTTTTTTAAATTTCCAGAAAATGTGCTTGGATTTTTATTGAGATTGCATTGAATCTATAGATCAAGTTGGAAAATTCTGACATCTTGAAAATATAGTCTTCCTATCCATGAACACAAACTAGTTATTTATTGTTTAGTTCTTCTTTAATTTCTTTCATCAGAGTTTTGTAGTTTTTCTCATTACTGTTGTATATATTTTTAGACATTATATATAGCTACATGTTTCATTTTTGTATGCTAATGTAATTAGTATTGTGTTTCTAATTCAAAATCTCACTTGTTCATTGCATATATATAGAAAAACATTAGACTTTTTATAATAACTTTGTATTTTGCAATGACTATAATCACCTATTAGTTCCAGGAGGAGTTTTTCTTGTTCATTTCATTAGAATTTCTACATAGGCAACCTTACCATCAGCAAACAAATGCAGCTCTTCCTTCCTAATCTGTAAACCTTTTATTTTTCTTCCTTCCTAATTCCTTCCTAATAAAAACATTTTATTTTTCTTCCTTCCTAATCTGTAATCTTTTATATCTTTTTCTTGTCTTCTGACATTATATTGAGGTTGAAAAGCAGTGGTTAGAAGGGACATATGCAGAATACATATAATTAGTAATTTGTGTCCTCTTTCTTTTAGCCTGACTAGAGTTTTATCAAATGTATTGACTTTTTTAAAAGAATAATCTTTTGCTTTTGTTTATTTTTTATATTTATTTGCTGTTTCCAATTTTATTGATTTCAGCTCTAATTTTTATAATTTATTTTTGTTTTGACATTTTTGATTTAACTATTTCTCTTTTTTGCTTTCTTGAGTTATAGAAGCTTAGATCATTGTTTTTAAAAATGTACATATTCAATGCTATAATTTTTCTTCTAAGGACTGTCTTCACTACATTCTCACAAAATGTGCTATTTTATTTTTATTTAGTTAAGGTATCTTTTAATTTATCTTGATATTTCCTTTTGACTCATGTATTATTTTAAAAGATGTTGAGTGTTCTCCATATATTTTGAATATTTTTGGCTGGCTTTTGTTATTTATTTCTAGTTTAATTCTGTTGTCTTCAGAGAGTACATACTATATAATTTATATCCTTTTAAATTTATTATTTAGAGCTGATTGATTTTTTTTTAGCAGATGAATTTTTTTTTAGTATAACTGTGTCCTAACTGATTATATTTCTAAAACAAAGTGTTGAGATTGTCTATATTAGTGGATTACTCTATTCCTTCTCATAAGTCTGTCAGTTCTTTTGCCTCATGTATTTTGACATTTTTTTGTGAAACACATACACACTGAGAAATATTATTTGTTCCTAAACAATTTTATCCCTTTCTTATTATGTAATGCTTCCTCTTTAACCCTGAAAACTTTTCTTGACCCAAAGTCTTCTCTGTCTGAAATTAATAGCAATTCTTCCTATATTAGTCAGCGTTCTCTACAGGGATGAAAATAATAGGATATATGAATATGTGAAGGGGAGTTTTTAAAGAATTGGCAAGGTGAAGTCCCACAATAGCCCTGCAAGCTGAAAGCCAGTCTGAGTCCCCAAACCTCAAAAGTAGGGAAGCCAAAGTGTAGCCTTCATCTGTGGCCAAAGGCCTGAAAGCCCCTGCAAAATCACTAGTGTAAATCGAAGAGTTCAAAAGCTGTAATACTTGGAGTTTAATGTTCAAGGGCAGAAAGCATCCAGCAAGGGAGAAAGATGAAGACTGGAAGACTCAGCAAGTCAAGTCTCATTTCACTTTCTTCTGCCTATTTTATTCTAGCCACACTGGCAGCTGATTAGATGATGTCAACCCAGATTAAGAGTGGGTCTGTCTCTCGAGGTTTACTGACTCAAATGTTAATCTCCTTTGCAACACCTTCAAAGGTAAACCCAGGAACATTTCACATCCTTCAGTCCAATCAACTTGACACTCAATATTAACCAACACACTTATTTTCTCTTGAAGTGTTAGTATGGTATATCTTATTCATCCATGTACATTTAATCTACAAGTGTCTTTATAATTAAAGTTTATTTATTGTAGGCAACATATAATTGAGTCTTATACCAGTGCCATACTGTTTGGGTAGTGTAGCTTTATAGTAAATTTTGAAATTAGGAGTGTGAATCCTCAAACTTTGATTTGTTTTTTTAATGTTTTGATAATTATGAGTTCCTTGAATATGTTTAAAAATTTTAGGTTTATATTTCAAATTTCAGAAAATATTAACTGGGATTATGATAGGACTTGTGTTGAATCTGTACATAAATTTGGGAATTATTGCCTTATGAACATGATAAAGTCTTCCAAGTCATGAACACAAAATGTCATTCCATTTTCTTACATATTCTTTAATTTTTTCAGTTATGTGCTATAGTTTTTAGTGCACTTATTTTGATAGATTGTAAATCTTGCTCTTGCATTATTAGCAGCATTAAAGAGGTTATAGGAAGCAGAAAAATATGGTTCAATTCTTATTTTTTAAAAAGCTATAGAAATTGTATAAAATTATCTATTCCAATGAAAGGAAGAAGAGATACAAATAAGACCATAAAAAAATCATTAACCCCGAGATTATATATATATAACTCAAACCCTCCCTACAAAGTATTCTATAATTAAAGTAATTCATGCATCAAGACCAATGTCTTGCCTCTTTGAGAATTTATAAACATTAATTGGAAAAGTTCTTATTCTATATATTCTATTACATACTGTTCAAAGGGGTCCAGAAAGGTAATACCTAACAAATCACTCATTGATTACATACACTATATGGATAATAGAAGAGTGTCCAGCAAGGTAGCAAAAACAAAACAAAACAAAACTAAAAAACAACTGTGAAGTATAAGTTATTTTTATTCCTTTGGAGATCTAAGACAGTACTAAAAAAATTCTCCAATTCAAACATTTCCATTGTTCTCTATCTTTCTGACTTTCAGTTTTTCTTCAGTTTTTATCCAGTAATTTCTTACTCTATTAACTTTGTAAGTTCTTCAATGCACTTACTTTTTTAAGTTTTACTCTAAATTTTCATTTGCTTTAAGCAAAAATACTGATCAAAGTAATCTAACCCATCATGATCAAAATCAGACATCCTGATACTGGGGTACCCACCTCAGCAAATTAAGCTATCTGAATCTATTAATTAAATGAAGTTTAGAGAGGAGATCCAAGATGGCCGAATAGGAACAACTCTGAAGTGCAGTTCCCAGAGAGAACAACACAGAGGGTGAGTGATCACCACATTTCCGAATGAGTTTTTACTGACCACCAACCAGGAGATTCCTGGGCTGAAAAGCATTACAAGTTTCCAATACAGCTGTTTCAGCCAGCACCATGGGTCTCTGCATAAAAACTTACACAAATCTGGGTGGCCATTTCAATTGGCACCTGGAACACCTGGGAGACAGCCACCCATTCAGTTGAATAAAGGGTGCTGCAACAGGGAGCCAAGTGATCTGGTTCAGCAGGTCCCACCCCCACAAACACCAGCAATCTGAAATGCTCTGGATTAAGAGTTTCACAGCAAGTGCAACTGGACCCGGGTCAGTCCAGCTAGGTGGGGAGAGGGCATCAACCATTACTGAGGCAGTCTGCCATTACCAAGGCAATCTGCCATTACTGAGGCAGACCATCATCACTGAGGCAGTTCTAACTGTACCTCTGTAAACAAAAGTGCAAGGAAGTTCACACAACAGCTGGGCAGAGGTTGGTAGTTCAGCAATACCTCTGCTGGCAGACTGTGAATAGACTACCTCCTTGCTGGGCAGAGCATCTCTGAAAAAAGGGAGCAGCATGTCAGGAACTTATAAATAAAGCCCCACCTTCCCAGGACAGAGCAACTGGGAAAAAAGGTGGTTAAGAGTTCCGTTGCAGCAGACTTAAATGCACCTGCCCAGCAGCTCTGAACAAAACAGCGGAGCTCCCAGCTCAGCACTTGAGCTCCTATAAGGGACAGATTATCTTCTCAAGCAACTCCCCAACCCTTGTATATACAAAAAGACACCTCATAAAGGGGAGCTCTGGCTGACATCTGGTGGGTACCCTTCTGGGACAAAGACAACCAAAGAAGAAAACAGCAGCAACCCTTACTGTTCTGCAGCTGCTGCAGGTGATCCCCAGGCAAGCAGGATCTGGAGTGGACCTCCAGCAGTCCTACAGCAGAGGGGTCTGATTATTAGAAGAAAAACTAAAATAATAATAATAATAATAAAGAAATAACTTTAACATCAACAAAAAAGAAGTCCACTCAGAGACTCCATCAAAAAGTCACCAACTACAAAGACCACAGGTAGATAAATCCACAAAGATGGGAAGAAACCAGTGTAAAAAGGATGAAAACACCAAAACCCAGAACGTCTCTCCTCCTCCAAGGGATCACAACTCCTCATCAGCAAGGGGACAAAGCTGGATGGAGAATGAGTCTGATGAATTGACAGAAACAGGCTTCAGAAGGTGGGTAGTAACAAACTTCTCTGAGTTAAAGAACATGTTCTAACCCAATGCAAAGAAACTAAGAACATTGAAAAATGTTTGACAAAATGCTAACAAGAATAAACAGCTTAGAGAGGAATATAAATGACTTGATGGAACTGAAAAGCACAGTATGGGAACTTCACGAAGCATACACAAGTTTCGATAGACAAATAGATCAAGCAGAAGAAAGGATATTAGAGCTTGAAGATCAACTCAATGAAATAAAAATAGAAGGCAAGATTAGAAAAAAAAGAGTGAAAAGAAATGAACAAAGCCTCCAAGAAATATAGGATTATTTGAAAAGACATAATCTACATTTGATAAGTGTACCTGAATGTGATGGAGAGAATGAATCGAACCTGGAAAACACTCTCCAGGATGTTACCCAGGAGAGCTTTCCCAACTTAGCAAGGCAGGCCAACATTCATGTCCAGGAAATACAGAGAAAACCACAAAGATATTCCTCAGGAAGAGCAACCCCAAGGCACATAATTGTCAGATTCACCAGGATTGAAATGAAGGCAAAAATGCTAAGGGCAGCAAAAAAGAAAGGTCGGGTTACCCACAAAGGGAAGCCTATCAGACTCACAGCGGATCTCTCGGCAGAAACTCTACAAGCCAAAAGTGAGTGGGGATCAATATTCAACATCCTTAAAGAAAAGAACTTTCAACCTAGAATTTCATGTTCAGCCAATCTAAGCTTCCTAAATGAAGGAGAAATAAAATCCTTTATGAACAAGCAATTGCTGAGTGATTTCATTACCACCAGGCCTACCTTACAAGAGTTCCTGAAAAAAACACTAAACATAGAAAGGAACAACCAGTACCAGCCACTACAAAAATATATCAAATGGTAAAGACCATCAGTACAGTGAAGAAACTGTGTGAGCTAATGGGCAAAACAACCAGCTAGCATCAAAATGGCAGGATCAAATTCACACATAACAATATTAACCTTAAATATAAATGGGCTAAATGTCCCAATCAGAAGACAAAGACTGGCAAATTGGATAAAAAGTCAAAACCCATTGGTGTACTGTATTCAGGAAACCCATCTCATGTGCAAGGACACACATAGGCTCAAAATAAAGGGATGGAGGAAGATTTACCAAGCAAATGGAGAGCAAAAAAAAAAAAAAGCAGGAGTTGCAATCCTAGTCTCTGATAAAATAGACTTTAAACCAACAAAGATCAAAAGAGCATTACATAATGGAAAAGCATTACATAAAAGAAGAGCATTACATAATGGAAAAAGGATCAATGCGAGAAGAAGAGCTAATGATCCTAAATATATATGCACCCAATACAGGAGCACCCAGATACATAAGCAAGTCCTTAATGACTACAAAGAGACCTAGACTCCCACACAATAATACTGGTAGATTTTAACACTCCACTATCAATATTAGACAGATCAACAAGGCAGAAAATTAACAAGCATATCCAGGACTTGAACTGAGATCTGGACCAAGCAAACCTAAGAGACATTTACATAACTCTTCAACCCAAATCCACAGAATATACATTCTTGGCAGCACCACATCACACCTACTCTAAAATTGACCACATAATTGGAAGTAAATCACTACTCAGTAAATGCAAAAGAATGGAAATCATAACAGTCTCTCAGACCTCAGTGGAATTAAATTAGAACTCCAGATTAAGAAACTAACTCAGAACCACACAACTTCATGGAAATTGAACAACTGGCTTTTGAATGTTGACTAGATAAACAATGAAATGAAGGCAGAAATAAAGGTGTTCTTTGAAAACAATGAGAACAAATACACAACATACCAGAATCTCTGGGACACATTTAAGGTAGTGTCTGGAAGGAAATTTATAGCAATAAATGTGTACATGAGAAGCAAGGAAAGATCTAAAACTGACTCTCTGTCTTGAAAATTGAAAGAGCTAGAGGAGCAAGATAAAAAAAAAACTCAAAAGGTAGCAGAAGACAAGAAATAACTAAGATCAGAGCAGAACTGAAGGAGATAGAAACACAAAAACCTCTTTTAAAAAATCTATAAATTCAGGAGGTGGTTTTTTGAAAAGATGAACAAAATAGACAGATCACTAGCCAGATTAATAAAAAGAAAAGAGAGAAGAATCAAACAGATGCAATAAAAAATGAAAAAGAGGATATCACCACCAATTCCACAGAAATACAAACTACCGTCAGAGATTACTAGAAAGAACTCTATGCACATAAACCAGTAAACCTGGAAGAAATGGATAAATTCCTGGACACTTGGACTCTACCAAGACTAAACCAGTAAGATGTCAAAACCCTGAATAAACCAATAATAAGGGCTGAAGTTGAGGCAGCAATTAATAGCCTACCAACCAAAAAAAGCCCAGTTCCAGATTGGATCATGGCTGGCATCTACTATACATACAAAGAGAAGATGATACCACTCCTTCTGAAACTATTCCGAACAATATGAAAAAAGGAAATCCTTCCCAAATCATTTTATGAGATCAACATCATCCTGATACCCAAACCCGAGAGAATCAACAAAAAAAGAAAACTTCAGGCCAATATCCATAATGAACATAGATGCAAAAATCTTCAATAAAATATTGGCAAACTGATTGCAACAACACATCGAAAAGCTTATCCATCATGATCAAGTAGGCTTCATCCTGGGGATGCAAGGCTGGTTCAACATGCGCAAGTCTATAAACATAATCCACCACATAAACAGAACCAAAGACAAAAATCACATGAATATCTCAATAGATATAGAGAAGGTCTTCAACAAAATTCAACAGCCCTTTATGCTAAAATCTCTCAGTTAACAAGGTATCAATGGAAAGTATCTCAAAATAATAAAAGCTATTTATGGCAAACTCACAGCCAATATCATACTGAATGGGCAAAAACTCGAAGTATTCCCTTTGAAATCTGGCACTAGAAAAGGATGCCCTCTCTCACCACTCCTATTCAATACAGTGTTGGAATTCCTAGCAGAGCAATCAGGCAAGAAAAAGAAATAAAGGGTATTCAATTAGGAAAGGAGGAAGTCAAGTTGTCTCTATTTGCAGATGACATTATTGTATATTTAGAAGACCTATTGTCTGTGCCCAAAATCTCCTTAAATTGATAAGCAACTTCAGCAAAGTCTCAGGACACAAAATCAAGGTGGAGAAATTAAAAGTATTCTTATACACCAATAACAGACTAAAAGAGAGTAAAATCAAGAGCAAACTCTCATTCACATTTGCTACAAAAAGAATAAAAGACCTAGGAATACAACTAACACAGAATGCAAGGAACTCTTCAAGGAGAACTACACACCACTGCTCAAAGAAATAAGAGAGGAAACAAACAGATGAAAACCATTCCATGCTTATGGTTAGGAAAAATCAATATTGTGAAAATGACCATAGTGCCTAAAGTAATTTATAAATTAAATGCTATCCCCACAAAGCTACCTATGACCTTCTTCACAGAACTAGAAAAAAACACCTTATACTTTATACAGAACCAAAAGAGAGCCCATATAGCCAAGACAATCCTAAGAAAAAAGAACAAAGCTGAAGACATCATGCTACCTGACTTCAAACTATACTACAAGGCTACAGTAATCAAAACAGCATGGTACTGGTACCCAAACAGAGATATAGACCAATGGCACAGAACAGAGGCCTTGGAGGCAATGCCGCACATCTACAACCATCACGTCTTTGACAAACCAGACAAAAATAAGCAATGGGGAAAGGATTCGCTGTTTAATAAATGATTTTGGGAAAACTGGCTAGCCATGTGCAGAAAGCAGAAACTGGACCCCTTCCTGACACCTTACAATAAAATTAACTCCAGATGAATTAAAGACTTAAACATAAGGCCTAACGCCATAAAAACTCTAGAAGAAAGCCTAGGCAAAACCATTCAGGACATAGGCATAGGCAAGGACTTCATGACTAAAACACCAAAAGCATTGGCAACAAAAGCCAAAATAGACAAATGGGATCTAATTAAACTCCAGAGCTTCTGTACAGCAAAAGAAACAATCATTAGAGTGAACCAGCAACCAACAGAATGGGAAAAAAATTTTTTGCAATATACTCATCTGATAGGGCTAATATCCAGGGTCTACAAAGAACTAAAACAGATTTTCAAGAAAAAAACAAACCCATTCAAAAGTGGGGAAGGACATGAACAGACACTTTTTAAAAGAAGACATACATGAGGCCAACAAACATAAGAAAAAATGCTCATCAGCACTGGTCATTAGATAAATGCAAATCAAAACCACACTGAGATACCGTATCACACCAGTTAGAATGGCAATCATCAAAAAATCTGGAGACAACAGATGCTGGAGAGGATGTGGAGAAATAGGAACACTTTTATACTGTTGGTGGGAGTGTAAATTAGCTCAATCATTATGGAAGACAGTGTGGCAATTCCTCAAGGATTTAGAAAGAGAAATATCATTTGACCCAGCAATTCCATTACTGAGTATATATCCAAAGGATTATAAATCATTCTATTATAAAAACACATACACACGAATGTTTATTGCAGCACTGTTTACAGTAGCAAAGACGTGGAACCAACCCAAATGCTCAGTGATGATAGGCTGGACAGGGAAAATGTGGCACATATACATCATGGAATACTATGCAGCCATAAAAAATGATGAATGTGTGTCCTTTGTAGAGACATAGATGAATCTGGAAACCATCATTCTCAGCAAACTGACACAAGAACAAAAAATCAAACACCACATATTCTCCCTCATAGGCAGGTGTCGAACAATGAGAACACATGGACACAGAGAGGGGAACATCACACACTAGGGTCTTTTGTCGGGGGACTCGGGGAGACATAGCAGGCGTAGGGAAGTTGGGGAGGGATACCATGGGGAGAAATGCCAGATACAGATGACAGGAGGATGGAAGCAGCAAACCACATTGCCATGTACGTACCTATGTAACAATCCTGCATGATCTGTACATGTACCCGAGAACCTAAAGTACAATAAAAAATATATTTTAAAATATTTGTTCAGAGAAGAGAAAAATAAATAAATAAAATACATGAAGTTTACCATTAAATCTATTAGAAACCTAAAACTTGTAAAATGATATTCACTTTAGGATGTAGATAACATTATTTGGCTTGAAAATGTATATTTCCCCTTGAACGTCTAAACTATAAAAAATAATATGTATAATTTTAGAACTCATCAGTAATGACTGAAGGCCAAATTATTTCTACTGTGAGATATACAAAATGTAGAAGTAATTTTTATAAAGGAATAAAAGAATAAGTAAATTAAATGCAACACATAATAGAATGGCTAGTTAGCTAACTATATAAATGCTGCATCCCTTTCAAAACGAAACCATCACCAAAAGATTTGTAATTCAGCACTTTCTTATGCTTAAGCTATTGTGATACATTTTTACAAGTTGGTAAACATTGGCAAAAATTTTTTTTCCTCAGATCTAAAAAGCAGTTTGAAAAATATAACATATAGCTGAAATAACATTATTTATGAGCAGTTTTCTCCTTTATGCAATAATGTATTACCAAGGATGCATATATTTTTGGAACCCAAAAGGCAGACAAAGAGGTGAACACTGACAACGTCCTGTCCCCTTTAGCCAGCATTGCCCTTATGCCTTGCTTCTTTGTGTTAGTCTCTAACAGCTCACAGCTGCTCTCTCTTCTGAAGAATTTTCCTTGACTGTATGGTAGATTCCTTACCCAGGAGGTGAAATTCACCATTCAGGGGAAACCTACAATCAATGACTAACTGATGTAGGTGTAAGTAGGACAGCCCTCTTGTCCGAAGGGTTATTTTTTCCTCCAGAGTTTGCTATGAAATCTTAACGGAGCTGAACTCACTCCAACTGAAATAATAATTTTGCTTAGTTTCTGTTCTACTTCCCTTAATCTTTTATTCCTTGGATTATTCTCTATAAATTATGCACACCTAAATTTCTGTCTCAGCCCTCGCTGCTGTAGAACTTGACCTAAGATAATTAACCTCTCTCTCTCTCTCTCACTACAAGAGAGAATCTGACTTAACCAACTTTGATCAATCATCTAAGTTGGTCCAAACAGCTATGAACAGAAATGTTAAGTGGTAGTGCAATAAAGCAGGCTTGAAAGCAATGAAGAAAATTTTGAAAAAATATTTCAAGGTATATTTTGAAAAAATTCAGGTCAAATTATATTACATTTTGTCCATTAAGGAGATAAGAAGATCTTATTTGAGCATAAGTCATGCTTTCTCTTCATTGATCAATTATTATTGCTAACCTACTTTATTCCTATAGATCTAATACAATATTGTCTCTGGAAATGAAATCTTAATTTTAAATAGTTTTTAAAATAAAGAACTTTTATATTAAATTTTCAAACCCAAGGTGAATGAAGAGCAAAGCAAACACATTTTTCTTCTGTGTAGCAGAAAGTGATGCATACTAGGCTAATACCAATAAGTTTTGCTGCTGTTTCTAGTTAAGCCACAAATCAATAGCATGCTTTTGGAATTCAGCCTTTTTCTTTAAAATCAAATGATATTATTTTTATTTAATCATATCAAATATTTATTCAGTGTCTTGTATACTGTAGCAGTATTTTGACTTCAAAATTAAATATGGTAAGAAGAGGCTATAAAACCAAGATAAAAATAAATTTTTTGAGATATATATATATATATATATATATATATATATATATATATTTTAAATTCAGAAGGGATTGAATTAAATGGAAAAATTAAAATCTATTGGAGATAAATGGAAACTTCAGAATGGGCTGATATCCACAGTGAATACTGAAAATGTGCTACATAACAACAGAAAGAGAAGGAAAAATTAATGTAAGATTAGCTTAATAATAGCAAAAATGTATGCAGACTTTCAAGAACAGGGAATATACAAATACATTTTTAAAGTAAATACAATGAAAAATAATATATCAATTTGTAATTACAAATACAGTTAACTTATATGAAAAATAATTTTTCTGTATTTTAATATTTTATTTCAAATGCATATGTAACATGATTCTTATTATCATTGAGAAAATATAAATAAAATGGAGCATTATCTGGTTTTTAAACTCATTTTGTTATAACTGAGTGAGTTTTAACAGAAGCACCACGCACTGAGTTTGTTGAGAGTCCATCTTTATGCCTGCATCCGAGTCAGCTAGAGCTCAAACCTCTTGCCAAGAACAAAGGGCGGTCCACATTTTTATACCAGTTTAGGGTCAGGGGGCAGTAAGCAAATTTTTACAGATGCAGAAGAAGCAGGTTAGGGGAGAAGGGGGCCTAACAAAAAGTTCTACTTAAAATTGTTTTTTTACTCAGGATGTGGGGTAGAAATGTGGGGTAGCAGTTACACGGTTACGGATACAGGATGTACAGAAACGGTGGGCCCTGTTTCTCAGAAAATTGGTTACAAAGATGCCAGGTGTCTCAGACCGCAAACTTTCGGAACAGAACGCCCTACATAATTCAAGGTGGGAAAACATAGCTCAGGGTGGGCAAAATGGAGTTGGCAGGATTGTTTAAAATGTATTCATTATAGCCAAGCTCAAGCTAGGGTATTTCAATTTCATTGCTATTTCAGACATTTTATGAGCTGGTCTATTGCTAGACAAACTGGTCTTCTTAAAATTTGTTCTGAGAAGTCAGCAAATGGATAAACAATAGATCAATTATTGCAAAGTTTCTAGGTCATCCCTGATTTCAGGTACGAGCATGGACTACAGCTTTCTTTGGAAACGTAGTTTAGTCATGCAAAATTAAAGTGTGTATTACATAATAGTGTAATGAAAAATTATTTAACAGACATAGTTGAAACATATCCTTATAAGCAAACAAGAGAGCATTTTTGTCATAAAGACTTTATTGCAAAAGCAAGACTATACCTAAAATTATTTGGTTCAAATGCTCTATAAATTTCTAATGCTTTTTCAGTAAAAGCTTTATTTAGTTTAACACAATGTATAATTTTTCTAAAGGGTCTCCTTTTTTTTTGAAAAGCTTAAGCTAATAATAAATCAAGCACTATAATATAATATGATCACTGAAGATGTCACAATCCAAAGAATTGTAAAGAGATGATTAGTAAAATATGCTTAAAAGGTTATGCAAAGAAAGTTGCTATCTTATGAATTCAGAATTTGCTGCAATGTATCGCTAGCTCAGTGTTAAAACACTTTGACCAGATTTATGCATTTTAACAACTACAACAAAATAATAACACATTAGACTATGATCTGGTATTAACGTTTTTGTTTATTGAACACATTACTGAACACCTAGTCAAATATCTTTAACCTCTATATTGTTTGCTGTTATAAAGTGTCAAATTGCATATGTTAAGCAAAGGACAATGTTGGTATTGTATGATTATTTACTTAAGGTACATGATAATATATATGGATATAAGTAAGGGGATATAACTTGCTACATGAAATGTACATTAGTGTTTTTCTGAGCTGTTAAAATTTTAAAACTCTTAAAATATTATCGCTTCTGTAATAAAACTAACCAAGAAGATACAGGTAAGCAAGGTTTGTTTTTATCAGAAAATGCAATAAACTTGATGATTACAAACTTAATAATTGTATAGACCATTTATCTTTTTAAATCTTAAAGCATTAAATTAAGATTAAATCTTAAATCTTAAAGCATCTTATGCCATGCACAATTTACCTGTAACCCAAACACCCAGCAAATATGTTATATAGAAAGTACATAAAATGTATATAAAGTTACATTTGAAATGTTCAACTAAATCACCATATTGATTTGCAATAATATGTGAGATTTAAACTCTAGACTTGACTAAACATAAAGTACATCTTCACATTGAAATGAGACTTTTTAAAAATATTTTAGCAAATCACACCAATTTTCCTTTTCAATATTCATTGTATCTATTACTATCTATATCATGAATTGGCAAGCTGTTTTTATATGAAACAGCATTAATACATAGATGGTTAGATCTATACACATATTGCTTTGTTTAAGTCTGTCCTCTGAAAAGCATGCTTTGGAAACTTAATTCCAAATGCAACAGTGTTGGATTGTGAAGCCTAAAGAGAGATGATTAAACCGTGAGGGTTCTGCTTTCGTGAATGGATTAAAACCAGTTACTAAAAAGCTTGGAATTGGATCTCTTGCTTTCTCTTACTCTTTCTTGGCTCTTATGTCATGGGATTATGCAGCTGAAAGGCCCTAGCCAGATCTCATTGCCTCAATCTTGGAATTTCCCAGCTTTCAGAACAGTAAGCCAAGAAACATCTATTCATTATAAATTACCAGCCTCAGATATTTTGTTTTAGCAGTATAAAATGAACGAAGATACATATACACACACACATTTTCACATCTATGCAAATACATAGGTCTATGATTTATATAAAACATTGATTCAGCTCCTACTAGACAAATATCATAAAATATACCAATTGAATATACAAGATGACTTCTAGCAAAATAATGACAGAACTATGATGAGAAAAGCTATGAGAATAATCAAAACATTGAATGTTTGGAAGCTTATTCCAACATGAAGTTGCACAAAAAACAAGTAGATCCGCCAGCTCACTCTCAGTTACAATAAAAGAGTAGCAGAGTAATTGGTAGGACAAGGTTTGGACTAGAAATAAAAAGATTGAGAATATAATCTCAGCTTTCTTCAGAAAAGTGTCACCTTGGCTTAGTCCACATTTTCAGAAATATGACAACCTATTTTCATGAACATGATATTCATATTTATTTTTCCAGTTACGTTTTGTTTTTAAAATGTATATGTAATAATATATTCACTTTGTATTATGTAGAGACATAATGTTATTGTATTGCTATTATATTATGTAGAGACATAATGTTATATTGTAAAGACATACAACATACTGTTGTATGTTATATATAATAGTATCATGCATATATAATAATATAATAGTATCATAGTATAATAGATATACATTATGTAATTACATAAACAGAATAGCTGACATGAATAGCTTAAAACCAAACACAACTAGTTAAGAATAAAACTGAAATGTTGAATCAAATATACATGTGTTTAGTTGAAAAGAGAATAGTCAAATATTTACAAACATTTATCTTTCAAAGAATGTTGTGTTTTATAGTGTGCCTTATAAAATAAATGTGTTGTGATTAATCAGGAAAGTCAGTTTTAGATATTACTTAAGTAGACTTCTACAATATGCATACACTCACTAATAAACAGAAAGGTCTTGTCTAAACAATTATTTTTGTATCTCTATATTGTTAGATCAACAAAATATGAACTCTTTGACACATTCTGTATAATCAAATCATCATCAACTGTCAATTGAAAAATGGTAAACTTAAAATGACTAAAGGCGTATACTGTTTTATGGCAGTTTACAGATATTGTGTCTTTTGTTTTTTAACAAATTGAAGATTTGTGGCAAGCCTGAACTAGCAAGTCAATTGGCACCATTTTCCCAATAGCATGTCCTACTTGGTTTCTCTTATCACATTTTGATAATTCTCACAATATTTCCAACATTTATAGTTTTTATTTTTATTATTATATCTGGTATGGTAATTTGTGATAGGTGATCTTTGATGTTATATTGTAATTGTTGTGGGGCACCACAAAGCACATCCACATGAGGCAGCCAACTTAATCACAAATGAGTGCTCTGCTTCCTCAACCAGTCATTCTCTTGTCTCTCTCCCTCTCCTTAAGCCTCTTTGTTCCCTGAAATACAACAATATTAAAATTAGGTCAATTATTCACCCCACAATGGTCTCTAAGTGTTTAGATGAAAGAAAACAGTTATAAATCTCTTTCTTTAAATCAAAAGCTAGAAATGATTAAGCTTAGTGAAAAAGGCATGTAGAAAGCTTAAATAGACTGAAAACCAGGTCCCTTAGCTGGGTTTTGCATGGAAAGGAAAAGTTATTGAAGGAAATTAAAAATGGTACTCTAATGAACATACAAATGATAAAAAAGCAAAACAGCTTTACTGTCAATATAAAGAAAATCTGAGTGGTTTGAATAGAATATCAAACCAGCTACAACTTTTTTTAAGCTAAAGCCTAATCTGGAACAAGGCCTTCCTTCTTGTCAGTTCTATGAACGCTGTCAGAGACGAGGAAGCTGTAGAGGTTTTAGGCAAGCAGAGGTTGGTTCATGAGGTTTAAGAAAAGAAGTCACCTCCAAAACATATAATTGCAAAGTGAAGCACCAAGTGTTGATGGAGAAGCTCTAGAAAGTTATCTAGAGGATCCAGCTAAGAAATTGGTGAAGATAGTTACACTAAGCAACAGACGTTTGGTGTAGAATAAACAGCCTTCTATTGGATGAAGATGCCATCTAGAATTTTCATAGCTAGAGAGGAGAAGTTTGTGCCTGGCTTTAAACATTCAAAGGACAGACTCATGCTCTTTTTTAGGGATAAAGCAGCTGCTGACTTTAAGTTGAAGCCAATGCTCACTTTCCTTTCTGAAAATATTAAGATTCTTAATAATTATATTAAATTTACCCTGCCTGTGCTTTATGAATGAAATAAAAAAGCCTGGATGTCAACATATTTATTTTTCCCCCTTAATTGTTCTCATAAATACTTCAAAATGTAGAATTAAAAAAAAAAAAAAACTTGAGAAGTGATCAAATGGAAACCATAATAAAGTGGGAGTTTAAGTTTACAATATTTATTGATTCTTCAAGTCATTTAAAGCACCTTATATTTATAAATATTAAATTTACATTTTTACTTTATAACAGTACATAAATTTTGAATATACTTAATAATGTCAGTAATCCTCGTGTTTATTATTTCTTTGAGATAAGCAGTAATTAACTCAAAAGTCATTTTTGTATCATAATCATAATTATACTGAATTATGTAAAAATTCTGAGAATTTCTGATCTCATGCACTTTTATGTTGGTCAATAAAGACAGTCACTGATAAAATCATAAGTACATTCTCAAAAAATTTTGGAAGGCTATGTAACGTAGAACAGCACATTTTAAAATTAGATAATAGCCAGTTTAAACATTTTTGCCTATAATAGCATCTATGTAAATACCAATATTTATTACATACTAAATTTGCAAAAAGTAATCTACTATCATATGAGTTGACTTTTTTAAAGTATAATATGATCATTTATAAATAGAAAACAAGTATTTAAAAGACATTTTATTATTAGATCCTTGAGACATTTTTTATGAAACCCAAATTAAGCCAGGCATGGTGACTCACACCTATAATCCAAGCACTTTGGGAGGCTGAGGCAGGTGGATCACTTGAGGTCAGGAGTTTGAGACCAGCGTGGGCAACATGGTGAAACCCCATCTCCACTAAAAAAAAAAAAAAAAAAAAAATGGGCCGGGCATGGTGGCAGGTGTCTGTAATCCCAGCTACTTGGGAGGCAGACGCAAGAGAATTGCTTGAACCCAGAAGGCAGAGGTTGCAGTGAGCTGAGATCACATCATTGCACTCCAGCCTGGGAAACAAGAGCGAAACTCTGTCTCCAAAAAAACAAAAAGAAAAACTAATGAAATTGAAATAGAAAACTCAGTAGGACATGGTGGCTAACACCTGTAATCCTCACACTTTGGAAGCCTGAGGCAGGCAGGTCACCTGGCTAAGGAGTTCGAGACCCGCCTGTCCAACATGGTGAAACCCTATCTCTAATAAAAATATAAAAATTAGGTAGGCATGGTGGCACATGCCTGTAGTTCCAGCTACTTGGCAGGCTGAGGTATGAGAATCACTTGAACCCAGGAGATGGAGGTTGCAGTGAGTCAAGATCACACCACTGCACTCCAACCCAGGCAACAGAGTGGGACTCTGTCAGAAAGAAGAAAGAAAAAAAGAGAGAGGGAGGGAGGGAGGGAGGGAAGGAAGGAAGGAAGGAAAGAAGGAAGGAAGGAAGGAAGGAAGAAGAAAGAAAAGAAAAGAGGAAAAAAGGAAAATAAAAAACTCCTAGGAAGAACTACAAACCACTGCTCCAGGAAATAAGAGAGGACACAAATAGAAAAACATTGCATGCTCATGGATAGGAAGAATCAATATTGTGAAAATGTCCATACTGCACAAAGTAATATAGATTAAATGCTATCCCCATCAAGCTACCATTGACTTTCTTCACAGAATTAGAAAAAACTACTTTAAATTTTATATGGAACCAAAAAAGAGTCCACATAGCCAAGACAATCCTAAGCAAAAAGAACAAAGCTGGAGGCATCATGCTACCTGATCTCAAACTATACTACAAGGCTACAGTAACAAAAGCAGCATGGTACCAGTAGCAAAACACATATACAGACCAATGGAACAGAACAGAGGCCTCAGAAATAACACCATACATCTACAACCATCTGAACTTTGACAAACATAACAAAAGCAAACAATGAGGAAAGGGTTCTCTATTTAATAAATGGTGTTGGGAAAACTGGCTAGCTGTATGCAGAAAAATAAAACTGGACTCATTACTCATATCTTATATAAAAATTAACTCAAGATGGATTAAAGATTTAAATGTACTTAAAACCATAAAAACCCTAGAAGAAAACCTAGGCCATACAATTCAGTATATAGACATGGGAAAAGACTTCATGACTAAAATACCAAAAGTAATGGCAATAAAAGCCAAAATTGATAACAGCAAAAGCCAAAATTGACAAATGTTAACTAATTAAGAGGCAACCTACAGAATGGGAGGAACAGTTTTGCAATCTATCCACCTCACAAAGGAATCTACAAAGAATTAAACAAATTTACAAATAAAAAAACCAGCAACCCCATCAAAAAGTGGGTGAAGGATACGAACAGACACTTCTCAAAAGAAGACATTTTTGCAGCCAACGAACATGAAAAAAAGCTCATCATCACTGTTCATTAGAGAAATGTCAATCAAAACCATAATGAGATACCATCTCTTGCCAGTTTGAATGATGATCATTAAAAAGTCAGGAAACAACAGATGCTAGAGAGGATATGGAGAAATAGGAACACTTTTACATTCTTGGTGGGAGTGCAAATTAGTTCAACCATTATGGAAGACACTGTGGTGATTCCTCAAGGATCTAGAACCAGAAATACAATTTGACCCAGCAATCCCATTACTGGGTATTTACTCAAAGGATTATAAATCATTTCATTAGAAAGACACATAGATAAATATGCTTATTTCAGTACTGTTCACAATAGCAAAGGCTTGAAACCAACCCAAATGCCCATTAATGATAGACTGGATAAAGAAATTCTGGCACATATACACCATGAAATACTATGCAGTCATAAAAAAGAATAACTTCGTGTCCTTTGCAGAGACATGAATGAAGCTAGCAAACTAACGCAAGAACAGAAAACCAAACACCCTGTGTTCTGAATGTTCATCTCCCACTTATGATGTTCGTACTCATAAGTGGAAGAGGAACAATCAGAACACATGGATACAGGAAAGGGAACATCACACACTGGGGCCTGTTGGGGAATGGGGGGCTAGGGGAGGGTTAGCATTAGGAGAAATACTTAATGTATATCACAGGTTGAGGGCTGCAGCAAACCACCATGGTATGTGTATACCTGTGTAACAAATCTGCACATTCTACACATGTACCCCAGAACTTAAAACTATAATTAAAAAAAGAAAGAAAATAGAAAATTCATCAAAAAGAAGATATTTATGGGAAACAAACAAAAGAATAAAGGCTTTTAGTTACAGCAAAATACAATAGAAAGTTTTGGGAAATAGAGCCAGCATAAATTGAAAAAGTAATGTGAATTTGTTTTATTTTTTAAAAGAGTGACAAAAGATTATTGGAAGAAGGAATAATAGAACTATTGTGTATGTTACTGTAAAACAGGAAATAAATACATGATTAATTTCAAAAACCTGAGAATGCTATAGCTATACTTTTAGTTTGACATGGAATTGCAAATTTGAAGAGTTTTAAAATGCGTTTTTTAAAGTAACTGTTTTTGTTTCTCAAATAAGTAATGTAAGTGACTCAGGTGCCATAGCCTCATTTCTTATGTTGGGATGTTTATGATGTCAGAAGTAGAAGATGCAATGAAAAGAAATATATCATAGTGCTTTAAATAAAATAGTAATATATGGTTGCAGGCTATATTCATTATTACTCAAAGTTCATCATATAAAATGCTCTTTCCATGAAATATAAATAAATATCTAAAACATTTTTAGAGCAAATACTTGTTTCTTATGATCTGATATATTCATCAAATGGGAAACTGTTGATTTTTTAAAGCAATCTATTATTTCATTTTCGTTTTCTTCATTAACTTTTTGTCACACCATAATTTGTTTTAATTATCTTGAAAAGATCTAAACAGCTAGCAACATCCGGCTTGGTAAAAGCTATGAGAAGTCATTAATTATTTTAAATATTTTCATAGCAAGCTTCAGAGCAATTGGAAATCAATGCCAAAGGTCACTTCACATTAAAAGTATTCCAATAAGTTAAAAATGCAGGAATTTATTAATTATACAGTTATTGCTGATAAAACATAACACACAGTGTTTCTATAAATATCCATGAGAAAACTGCACTAGGCCTCTATTCTACTGACAGTATGCTAGAAAGGAACCAATTTCTTTATAATTATCAACACAATACAACAATTGAGGACTGGCAGATATTGTTAGTATATTTATAAATGCAGAAACATTAGCATTACAATAATTTTGTCCCTATTGTCAACCATGTTTTTCTATACTGATGAACAAGAATAAGCATAATCATTGATGTAAATGACAAAGAATATTAAAATCTGTAGTCTGTAAAATGGTAATTGTCTAGAGTATTTTAAGTATTATGGTGATACCAATCTTGTGTTTTGTTTAAAGTATATCAGTGTCTAAGAAAGAGAGGTTTCTTGCTTTTGCATGGGATTGTGAGGTATCTCTTACTCTTCTAGGGATAGGTAATACAGAAAGGGCAATCAAAATTAACAGGAGGAAAAAGCAGAGTAAGAATAATATCCATCTGATGTTACTTATCCAACTAATGCAAATATACTGAAGCTATTTAGTTTCATATATGCAACAAGAGATAAAAAGTCAAAATCCAGTATCTAGGAACTTGAAATATAAATTAATAAGTTAAAATCTTTTGAGTTTAAAAATTTCAAATCCTAACTGAAAGCCATAAATAACAAAATTAAAGCAAGTTTGTCATTTCTAGTTCATTTTAAAACTATGAATTTAAAAATAATTTTAGCTCCTATATTTTTCCATTATGATTTTTTAAAATCAAGAGGAACATAACCAAGGTGAATATAATTAGAACTCTAGCATATAATTGTATTTCTTTCTTAAATAAATGAGCACAAACCAAAATATTAATTTTAAGCAGTCTTTTTTCATTGGAAAAGCATCAGTTATCAGTCTGATTGTGTCATTGATATGGCTTGGCTGTTCCCCAACCCAAATCTCATACTGAATTTTAGCTCCCACAATCCCCACATGTCTTGGGAGGGACCAAGTGAGAGGTAATTGAATCATGGAGGTGGGTTTTTCCTGTGCTGTTCTTGAGATAATGAATATGTCTCACGAGATCTGTTCTCAATGATGGCCTGTGAAAGCATCCAGGAGTAGGACTGTACCCTGCTAAACTGCAGGGGTAGATCTGCCCAAGACATGGGAGCCCACCTCTAGCATCAGCATGACCTGCATGTGAGACATGGGGTCAAAGGAGATTATTTTGGAACTTTAAGTTTTAATGACTGCCATGCTGGATTTCAGCCTTGCATGGGGCCTGTAACCCCTTGATTTTGGCCAATTTCTCCCAGTTGGAATCGGTGTATTTACCCCATTGCCTGTATCCTCTGTATCTAGAAAGTAACTAACTTACTACTGACTTCATAGGCTCATAGGTGGAAGGGGTTTGCTTTGTCTTAGATGAGACTTTGGTCTTGGACTTTTGAGTTAATGCTGAAATGAGTTAAGACTTTGGGGGACTGTTGGGAAGGCATGATTGGTTTTGAAATATGAGGACATGAGACTTGGGATGGATCAAGGGCAGAATGATATGGTTTGGCTGTGTCTTCACCCACATCTCATCTTAAATTGTAGCTACCATAATCCTCATGTAACAGTGGGAGGTAATTGAATCATGGGGGTGGTTTTTTTCCCATGTTATTCTCATGAGAGTGTATAAGTCTCATGAGATCTGATGGTTTTATAAAGGGCAGTTCCCTTCACACACTCTCTTGCCTGCCGCCATGTAAGATGTGCCTACATACCTTTGCTCCTCCTTGGCCTTCCACCATTATTGTGGTGCCTCTCAGCTATGTGCAACTGTGAGTCCATTAAACCCCTTACCTTTATAAATTACCCAGTCTTGGGCATGTCTTTATTAGCAGTGTGAGAACAGATTAATAAAGTCATCTTACCTTGAATTCCCAGGCAAAATTTTTCATAATTTTACTAAGTTCCATAGACAGAATATGTAGAAAAGACAGTACAGTTTTTTTTTCACTACTTAATATCAAAAATGTGTAATGGAGCAGGACAGAAGCTAAACATAACATTCTTCTAAAGATGCCTCTTTTGTGGAACACCTGGATGCTGCCGTGTTGGCATAAACATCATAATAGTGATTATAGTTATTAATATAATAACCTGGTTGAAATCAACCTCAAATAGAAAACAGATTTGATTGTTAATGATAAATGAAGAAAAGATATCAAATGTATCTGACATCAAGTGGATTTGGCTTGGAACTGACAACAAAAGCCAGAAAAATCCACCCATCCTCATTTGCCACAATTACAGACCCTTAAGCAAGAATCTAAAGTTTAAGTTTGAAAAACTAGTACTCTCTAACCAACCCTAGGTAAGCATTATTTCTCAGCCCAGAAGACAGTGCTGCCAAAGAAAAACAACGGAAACCAAAAGACTGAGAAATAGCGAAGGAAACCCAGAACCTTGGCTGGTCATCCGAGTTAGGGATGTTTGGGGAACTTCTCCCTGGTGCAAGATAAATGGTTGCAGTAATTTGAACAGTGGACTGCAAATGTCATGCTATTTCCTCAACTTTGTCTCCCAATTTCAGTTTCTGACCTCAGCTTGAAAAGGGCTTCTATAATCTGTTCAATTTAATTTTCTACTCATGACCTATCTTGCCCTTTTTGTTTATTTGTTTTAATGAGAAGCCTCAGCCAATGCCTTACTGTAAATTTTAACCCTCCTTTGATTAGTATGTTCAGGTTTCTCTCCTTCAAATTAACCTCAGCTCTTCTCATATAACTAAATTTTACTATCTCTGGCATTGTTAATCAACCTAGAACATCTCCTAAATTCTGCTCTTAGATAGATATTAATCTTTTAAATTGTAGCCAGAGCCTCTAAGGCTAAATTGGGAAAAGTTCTTACCCGCATTTATCAGATTTCTACACTCAGGCATTTCTCCTCTGGTTACTCAAACCATTCCTGTTTCTTTCTCTGTGGCTACTTGGGGAATTTCCCCTGAACTCTAAACTCAAATCTAAAAGACTTATATTGAAGGAAGCAGAACAGAAATTCCTTAAAAAATTAAAGCATTACAGTCCCTCATTAAGAATTTACAGAGAGGAGGGATCCAAGATGGCCGCATAGGAGCAGCTCAGGAATGCAGCTCCCAGTGAGGGTGCAGAGGGTGAGTGGACGCCGCATTTCCAGACGGATTTTTATTACCCCCAGACCAGGAGATCCCCAGGCAGAGCAGCCCCACGGGTCGCCAGTGCGGCAGTTTCGGCTGGCGCGGCTGTTTGGCCGGCTCGGCTGTTTCGGCCGGCGCGGCTGCTTTGCCAGCGCCCCCGCGCGGCGGTTCTCCACACAAAATCCACTGGTCTGTGCGCCCTTTGAACTGGCGAGTGGAGCTACGGGAAGGCGGATTAAAAAGGGGACTGAATCAGGGAGCCAGCCCAGGAGATTCCCAGGCAAAAAAGCGCTACGAATCTCAGCGCCGCTGTTTCAGCCTGCGCAGTGTGTCCCCGCAGGGGAAATCACACAGATCC
>PVKP010005707.1:0-87678 GCA_004027715.1 Plecturocebus donacophilus | reverse complement strand
ATGAGAATAAGGTTGCCTCCCCTCTCCCCATCTACAGTCCTGTAAACAGCTGACTTCTGGATTTATTCTCACCCCTTAACCATGACGAGCCCATGAAAATTTCCCAAATAACCACCACCACTCTTGGAACTGCCAACCTATGTGCTTGATATTTGAGACAAAATCAGTAGATTTTTAAAGGCATTTTGCTAAGGTTATTTCCAAGAAAAAAAAAAAAACCAAAAAACTAAAAAAACAACTTGCAACCAAAAGCTCTTTAACTGACATTAGATCTCAACATAAAAGATCAGGAAACTGACCACATAGGTAATGCAGGGAGGAATCACTGTGGCTGCATAAAAGGAGATAAAGTGAGTCTTTTAGAACCTCCCCCCATTATGCTCCTTCACCTGTTCCCAAAAGACACCTCCAAGATGACCTAAGTAAACACAGTGGGTACTCAAATGCACACAAAGCCTCTAGAAGTTTGTGGGTGGTCTTCTACCTGGATTATCATGTGCAAGCCCTTCTTACAGAAAGAGTGGCACCCATGACAGTCAGAAGTCACAGGCAGGTGAGTCGAACCCGACAGTATGCTGTGTTCTTACACCTGTGAATATGCCATGCTCCCCCCAAACAGGAAGAACAAGGTTTCGATTTCCATTACCTAGCTCTTTGAAGTCACCACGTTCTCTTTCCTTCTTTCCCTCTGTTCCTTTCAAAGTCTAGAGAAAAATATTTTTTAAAACTGTGCTATTTCAGAAATTGCATAAAATGCAATGAAAACAAAAAAACTAGGATACCTATACCCAGAGATAACGTATTAAACACTATCATATGCTCTGCCTTTGTAAATAATTATGTAACTATATAGACATCTTTAAACTTTGAAGAGAAGTAGTTTTGTGTCTTATTTTCACCTTAGTATTATATCATGACTATTTCCTTTTTCCATCTATTCAAGCAACATTCAACACTGCTATTAAATCAATAAAACGTTATTTAAAATGATCTGAAAAAGCTTCAACTACTTTACTGTAAAGATGTACCATAATTTATCTACTCTTTCACGCATGCTGGGATTTAGGTTGTGTCTAAGGTTTACTACTGCAAACAAACAATACCACAACGAAAATCCTGATTCCACCTCTACTTCCTTGGGGCAAAGAATTTCTGCGCCACAGAATCTGCATATAATTTTTAAGAATCTTGACAGACATTGCCAAAATATCCCAAAAAGGGCATCCTGACGTTCACTTACAGCAGACAATTTAAGGAGGGTTGGTGCTCATGGATACTCATCAACAGAACTTTTTAAAGACTCCTATATAGATAAGAAAATATTATTTTCCTTCTTCTTTGAATATATTTATAGCTTTTTTTTTTTTTTACTATTTGCATATTTTTGCGAGTTCCCTCATTCTTATCTTTTACCCATTTTTCTGTGGGTCTGTTATTTCCTATTTATCTGTAACAGCTCTTTATGTATTACATGCTAAATCTGTTTCAAGCAAAATTTTTCCAATTTATCACTTGTTTAATTTTATTTGTTTATTCAGAATTTTCCCCTTGATTTTTTTCCATTGCATTTAATCAGATCTATTGGAATTTTCTTTTAAGTTTTTTTTTTTTTTTTTTTCCGTTTTCCTTGGGCACATAGAAACCTTCTTCACCCTTAGACGAACATTTTCATATTCTTACAATTTTGTTTAATGTTTCTGTTTTTAAACTCAAGCCTCCAATCAATACAAAATTTATTTTTTCTATCTGGTGATACCCTATTTGATAATTTCTCAAATGCTCAATGACATTAATACCTTTTGTTGCATAATCCATTTATTCTCTACAGGCTGGAAATTCTTCCTTGAGCAAGAGACCATGGACACCCAGAACATAGGTTATTGGCTTTCTCTTTTAATGTTCACAGCAGATAAAGTATCTGTTACTGTGATTCCTCCTAGCTGAATGAAACCGCGTCAAAATCATTACCAAGACTTCTGCATTCAAACACCTAGTTAAGAGTCCATTATGAGCAAGTACATGCTAAAAAGCAGGAAGCAGAAGTAAGAGCAGATGGGTACATCCATGTAGACTCCACATTGTAGTGGGCAAGTGAGACACACAACCAATACCCATGCATCAAAGGTATTTAACAAGTAAGTAGACGAGGGTCAACGTCATGAAGAATGAAGCAGAGGTGGCAAGATAACCTATAAAAGGGGAACCCAAATTTGAACAGAATGGTGGGACCAGAACACTTTCCTTGAGATGCTACTGAGCTCTAGAAGACAGACGGGGAGATTTCTATTTCAGGTAACTTGGTGAACTAGATAACCTCAAAATCCTCACAGTGACAAGTTGAAAAGTTAACAAGCAATGTGTGTGTATATGTGCATGAAACTTGAGTTGGCATGAAAGCAAAACTACAAAAATTATGAGCAAGTCCAAGTTGGCAAATTAGAATATAAGTAATTCCTGAGACTCAGTATTGCTTTGAGGGGAATGGCTCTTGAACTTCTGCTTTCACTGCTGTGAGGGCGCAGGAGGGAGAAGACAAGGCCCACAGCCCTGGCTTAAGAGGGGGTCAGAGAGAGAACCTCTGCATGAAGTTAGGACCCCCAAATCCTACACTCTCAGCATAAAGGTGATTTAGAGACAAACTCCCCCACATAGAAGGGAGACAGGAAACACTCTGATTTTTATCTGGATGACTATTGCAGTGGGGGAGGGGGGCCTTCCCTGAGAATTACCAACCTCTAGTAGGATCACACAGTGATGTGTCATCTGGACTCAAGCTACCTGGCTTCTGACAGACCTCAAATGCAGAATTTAATTCAAAGTGATCAGGACTGACAGTGCCTCAGGCGAATGGCAGCAATAAATGCAAATCTTCTTTCAGGCAAACACAACAGAACACCTCCAGGCTTTCATAAATCAGCACGGAATTTCATACAGAGCCCAATTGTAGTGAGTAAGGAGGAAAGGCCAGGGCCCAGGGCTAGGGTGAAGGGCTCAGTTCCTGTTTCCTCAAGTCCACAGCTAAGAAGTCTTGGTCTAGCTGCTTTTACTCTCAGCTTCCTCCTCTGAAAAGATGATCACAGCACAAATTTCAAGGGTCTGTCACGAGATTTCAATGAGATAATCAACACTACATGTTTAGTACTATGTCTGATACATGGGAAGTGACAAGTAAATGTCGGCTATTATTGATTCTGATTTCCATTTTCCAAATTTATTTTGTTGTATACCATCTTATTGTTTTGCTTATTAACATTTCCTCCAGTTTATTATTAAATTTACCAGAAGTTTGCCATCTTCTTGTATATAGAAAATAATTAAAAATTAATCTAATTAATGTTAATTAATACAGATTAATGTTTGTTTAGTTTTCTGTTTATTATTTTCCTGATTTCACAGACTTCTGCTATGAACTCCACTTCTCTTCTGCTTTCCTTAGGGACACACCACTGTTCATATTTCAATTACTGAATGAAATGTAAGATTCATTTATCATCTTTGTTTTTGAATAATGAAAGAAGTGGAGGCTATTAAAATATCTCCAGTGACAGCTTTGGGCACATTCCATAAACTTTACTGTGAAATGTTCCTCTTCTGCTGCTACCACAACAGGCTATACTTTTAGTTTTTATTTCCTTCTCGATTAAATAGCATTTAGGAAAATTCTTTGCCCTCCCCTAGTTCCCAGGTAGTTTGGATTTCCACTTTATAAGTTTGTTTCTAATATGTAGTTTTCCTACACTGTGGTCAGGAGTAGGGCCTGTGTAATTTTTGTGGTTTGGAATTCAGTGAGGTTTTCTTGGGCCATAGTACGCTATCATTTCTGTAATTTTTTTGATAAACATATAAAAACTCATTTTTATTCCATGATAGGCAGCTTGATAACTACTGATATTATGTTTTAAAAGTCATTTCTGTCATTATTAACAAGATGACTCACCTTTCTTTTCTGTGGCTAAAGCGCTCCCAAAAATATAGAAGTTTTCTACTTGGAAAATAACTTGGCTATTATATCCTCTTATGAGTATTATTATTATCAATTTAAAATTAGTAATTTTATCTAATTAAATGTATCTTATTATATTTGAGTTTGTCTAAAATTAATATATACTATATTGCTATTTAACCGAGAATTAAAGTTGTTATCCAGTAATGAAAGAATTTAACACACTTATATTTATTAAAATAACTGATGTTCGATTTTACTTCTGTAATAGTGTTTTTATGCATTCTTTTTGAGCTTTGAGAAGAAAAATTTACATCATCATAATTCACAGCAATCACTTTATAAAACAATTCAATCAATCTCAAAAATTCCCTAGTACCCCTTTCTGGGTAATCCCCATACCACCACCCTCTGGCTCCTATTAACTCTGTCTTGCTTTCAAGAATGTCATATAAATGGAATCATTTAATATGGAATCATTTAACAAGTAGTCTTTTGGTCTGGCTTTCTTTCACTTAGCATAAAACCTTTCCATTGGTATTACTGTTATGTGTCATCAGTTCATTCCTTTTCATTGCTGAGATATACCACAGTTTATCAAATTCTTCAGCTGATGGACAATTAAGTCCAACTTTATTTTTTTCCAGACAGCGTCTTGCTCTGTCGCCAAGGCTGGAGTAAAGTGGCATGATCTCAGCTCACTGAAACCTCCATCTCCCAGGTTTGAGCAATTCTCCTGTCTCAGCCTCCCGAGTAGCTTGGACTACAGGTGTGTGCCACCACACCTGGCTAATTTTTGTATTTTTAGTAGAGACATGCTTTCACCACATTGGTCAGGCTAGTCTCAAACTCCTAACCTCAGGTGATCCACCCACCTCAGCCTCCCAAAGTGCTGAAATTATAGGCGTGAGCCACTGTGCCCAACTGGACAATGAAGTCCTATGAATAAAGCTGCCATGAATATCCACATACAAGTTTTTGAGTACACATGTTTTATTTCTCTTGGTTGAACACCTAAGAGTGGAACCTTTAGGTGAGATTGTGAGAATATGTTTAACTTTTTTAACTGTTTTCTAAAGTGGTATATCATTTTACACTTCCATCAGTGATGTCAGAGAGTTGCAGCTGTTCCACATCCTCACCAACACTTTGTATTGTGAGTCATTTTAATCGTAGCCATTGTAGTGGGTGTGAAGTGTCTGTCCCTTTATAATACCTTTTCATGCTTGAATATTCACTTTGATTACTTTTTTGGATGGCTTGCAAATAAGGTATAGTTACTTCGAGAACAATACACTTGCGTATATTTCCTTTTTTTTTCTGTTTTTAAAATTTTTAAAAATCTATTTATTTAATTTGAAACCAGGTTATGAGACTGGCTAATTTTTTTATTTTCTTGGCAGAGATGTGGTTTCACCAGTTGCCCAGGCTGGCCTCGACCTCCTAGGCTAAAGCAAACTACCCACCTCAGCCTCCCAAAGTGCTGGGATTACAGGCATGAGCCACTGTACCTGGCCTACTGCTATGTATTTTCTGAGTTCTTGCACAGCATTTCATTTTTTCTGTTGCCTTAAAGCATCAGACAACTTGGTTGGTATTCTTGTGTCTCTATTTTGCTCAAAACTCAGCAGACATTTTATCTGGACACTTATAGTGTGAAAGCTGAGGTGGGATTTTTATTCTTTTAAGATAATAACCTTGTCTCCTCCATTCTCTGCCCTGGTATTAATTACCATGTAGTATTAGAAGTCAAACTCCATACCTTGTTCACAGCCATCAACAACCGTTAGGTGCCTACTGAGCACTTGAAATATGTCATGTCCAAAGTGAGATGTTCAAAATATATACCAGATTTCAAAGACTTAATATTTACAATCTGTAAAATGTATCAACAATTCTTAAACTACTGATCACAGGCTGAAATGATACTATTTTGGATAAAAATAATTAAATAAGATGTATTATTAAAATTTATTTCACTGGTTCCATTTTGCTTTTCAAAGTGTGACTACTGGAAAATTTAAAATTGCACAGATGGCTTGCCATTCTATTTTCAT
The DNA here is from genome assembly GCA_004027715.1 of Plecturocebus donacophilus. Taxonomy (NCBI): domain Eukaryota; kingdom Metazoa; phylum Chordata; class Mammalia; order Primates; family Pitheciidae; genus Plecturocebus; species Plecturocebus donacophilus. Next base: position 81,678 of record PVKP010005707.1, on the reverse strand, counting down.
CAGACAGTGCTGCTCAAGAGTCAGACTACCCAGATTCACATTTTGGTTCCACAATGCATCAGCTGAGTAATCCGAACAAGTCTCTTTCCTATGCTTCAGTTTCCTCGCCAGGAAATAGTAGGGATAAAAGAAGATTACGCAGGTTAAGCATATTAGGTTGGCACATAATCAACTCTTATTAATGAGAATTATTAATCCTAAAAGAAGAATTTTGTTTTAATCCTTGCAATTCAAATATTTTTCTAGGGTGTCCACTAATTTGGGCAATTTATCACTGACTTTACCTGGATTGTAAAGACTCCTTTGGATCTGCATATATGCAACTCTTTTTGGTGCTTGACAATTTATCTTGAGTTTCATTATCCTAGGGCTAAAGCAGCCAACACCCCAGCCCTTGCAGTGCCTGGAGCCCACAGCTGTCATTAACTTTTTCCAATATAAGCTCAGCTCAGCCACTCAATACCAAGCTAACATGCTAAAACACAACCCCCCAAAAAACAAATCTCTAACATCTCACTCCTCAGATCTAGCCTTTTATCCTTTCATAACATTTGGACAAAGACTCTGTGTTCAGTGCAAAAATTTCCTAACCTCATCATAATTTCCAGTTCACCCTGCCCACCTCTTTCTCATTATTTGTCAAACATATGTGGTCTTTTTTTGATCCAAACTCCATCACTATAACCACACTCTTGAATCAATAAAGTGTTTATTATTATTTTTAGACAGAGTTTTGCCTGTTGCCCAGCTTGGAGTGCAATGACATCATCTCAGCTCACTCCAACCTCTGCCTCCTGGGTTCAAGTGATTCTCCTGCCTCAGCCGCCTGAGTAGCTGGGACTACAGGCGCTCACCACCACACCTGGCTAACTTTTTACATTTTTAGTAGAGACAGAGTTTCACCATGATGGCCAGGCTCACCTTGAACTCCTGACCTTAGGTGGTCCACCTGCCTCAACCTCCCAAAGTGCTGGTATTACAGTCATTGGCACCCTTGCCCGGCTGAAGTTGTTTTTTAACTCAAGTTTCTTGTAGGTGAGATTTGTGGTGCATGAGAACAGCACTGCAGGGAAGGCTCACAAGAACCAGATTCTGGAATCCGCTCCATTCAAATGCTGCTCTCCTTAGCAGCATCTGGTTAATTCTTTTGGCAAATTCCTTACAAATAAAACAAAATAAAACACATGTCCTCTCTGTAGCATGAAGGTCTTGGGAGGACCCAATGAAAGTAGGTATATGTGTGACACGGTAAAAGCCCCATAAAACTAAAAATGTCCGAAGCCCCTCACCCTCACTTCCGCCCAGGAGGTGATTTACGAAATGTCCAAAGTCCACTGGCCCTTGGAATGTCTAAAGCCCCTCACCCCCACCCCTGAGGTGGTTTATAGGCATAAAAAGTCTTGACACCCTCCTTTCAAGGCCACAGATTACAGAGACCGGAGTCCTCTGTGGCTGCCAGCAATAAAGACCCTGCAATTTGACATACTTTTGTCTTAGTATTAACTTTCCAGACTCGCTCCAATACAACATATGAAAACATTTCTTTCTTCTATTTCTAATTTTATGTTTTGTGGGTACATAGTAGGTGCATATATTTATGGGTACATGAGATTTTTTGATACAGATAAAGCATTTCCTAATTAGGTAAATGAAGTATGAACGAAAAGACCCACAACAAATAAGAATGAGAAGAAAACAACGCTCGGGATGAGAAAAAAGGCGAGTTGGGACTCTTAACTGCTTTTAAATGAGTTTAAGACTCTGAGCTCAGACCAGCTGCAGCTCAAGGGGGGGCATGTCAGGTATGTGGATCTAGATGAAGTGCTGCGATCTGCAGAACCATAGAGAATGTCCCTGTCTACGGGATGGAGACACAATGGAGCACATTTAAGCAAGTCAGCAACCTGGAAACTGTTTATTACACAAGCAGGTCAGATAACATGTTTAAGGGTCAATTAGGCTCCATGAATTGTCATTTGGAGTATAGCTGAAGAAATGGAGTGGTGATTACTGAGAAGAGAAGACTCAGTAGATATGTCAGGTCTTCAAATAACTGGTTGACCCACACTGTGTAGCTCAACACATAGAAGCTGGGGATTTGCTGGAGGCCAGGATTGGCCAGATTTTGTCCTACGGGCTGGGCACGGAGATAAAAGTTACAAATCTCACCCTCTAGGTCCCCTCCCTCCCCCAGTCTAGTAGAAAAGGCAGATGAGGGAACAGAAAAACGGTACAGGTTTGCACTTGATCTTCATTCATGCTCAGGTGGACCAATGAGAATGACAATGATGAATAATTCAGTAAAGCATAAGGCGAACATTTCTAACAGAGTTTCTAAATATGGAACAGGGTCCTTTGGGAGGTAATGATCTCTTATTTCTGGAAGTATTCAAAAGCAAAAGACTAATGACCATTCGTATAGAATATTATAGAAAAAAGTGGAAGGTTATGCTAGATGACTGAGAAGTTCCTTTCTAATTAAAATTCTATGCTTCTCAAAAGGGGACAAGACCCATTCATTAGAAAACTGCTAAATAAAGAAAAATCTGCCTGTGTAAAAAGTGAATTGAACAAACGACATAAAAGTATTATTTTCTAATGCAGATTAGAGTTTCCATTCATTGTCTAAAATTTTCCGTGTCCCACACTGAACAATCAAACATTAGTCTTATAAATACACAAAGGTATGCTTTCAAGTGCTCTGTGCTTTTCCATGTCCATTCTGTGATCCTGCCCTCATTGTGTGAGAGAGAAAAGCCCATGACAGAAGCCAGAGGGGCATTACCGACCTTACCGAACCAGCCTTCACATTCAGAAACCACACAGACAATCCAAGCACCAATAAAACAATAAAGAAAATGGGAAAGTGATAATTTTTCCAGAACTGCACATAATATTTAACCTCTGCCACCCTGCCTAATAACATAGGACCAAAAAAGAAAGAAGAGACAAGCATAAATCCATCAACTATTCTAGAAAAAGAAGTCAAAATGTAGCCCCTCTGATGAGAGGTCAGCAGTCACTGCTGGAGGAGAAGAGGAAGGGTTGACATGGTGGGCTTAGAAAAGAAAAAATTTAAGAAGTTAATTAGTCGTCTTTACATCTATGAAAGGCAGCCACATTATGAACAAAAAGATTTGTTGAGTGCCTATTATGTGCCAAGCATTGCTCTCCAATACAAGTCCTTATTTAAATGCATTTAATCTTCACCAATAAAGGAGAGCCAGAACTATCCATTTTGACAGGCTATTTATCTCTGTCCATTGCTCTGAGTATCAACACATTATTAGTGAACTGGGAGATTCTGAAGGCCACATACACTTTACTTCACTTCTCATTTTTTCTGCAGGGCATCCCAGAGCAGATAATGCTCTTCCGTGAGACAGACCTATGTCTTCTGTCTTTCCTCCACAGGCTCAGCTTCACTGGAGCTGCTCCAGCCTCATGAGAGCATTTGGTCACAACACCTGAAGCTCAACCATTGCCAAGTGTGGTCCCCATTAAACTATAAACCAGGCACAGCAGCCAGAAAATCCAGATCCCGTTCTGGGAAAAGGTGTATGTTAGAAAGAAACATATGTGCTATCTTGGGCAATTCACTTGCCCTTCTTGGCCTAATTTATCCAAAAAAAAAAAAACCTTTTAAGTATTAAGCCCCCTACCAACTCTAGAATCCTATGATTTCGTGTTCTTTCTGTCTCTCCCAGAAGAAAATGTCCAGTATTCAGGAGGCACAGCTTCCCAGGAAACAGATACAGGAGGCAGCAGTTCACCCACCCCCTGTATGAGAGTAACGATAAGTCTGCCTCCCACAGGACTGCAGGGGTGCCGAAAGATTACAGTGGTCTAAAGGCAAGCTCTGCCATCCTCCATACAGTCCAGTACAAAGGCAATTAAGTATGAGTAGGAGGCCAATTTTCAGAGTCCACCATCAATATTTTCTGCAACCACAGTCCTGAATCTCACTTCTTCATCTTTCAGATGCTGGTAACAAGCAGGCATCGGGTCTAAGAGAAAAGGAGATAAATTAGGGCTCCCAGCTAGACAGGTGAATCATGAAACAGCCACTGCGTTGCCGCTTCCCTTCCTGAGCTCGGGATCTGGCGCATCCCAGTGATGGCATGGGGGTGACTTTCTGGGCCAGCTGGGGCAAGATCAAAGGCTGGTAGACATGCAGGCCCTTGTCTGAAAACTGGCAAGAAATGTTTTGCTGATTTAAAGCCAACTGCCTAGACTGATGCCAGTTAGTTTGGAACAGGATCCTTGGATAGAAGTGACAGGGCCGCCCCCATCCTTAGCAGCGTCCTTAGAAGGGCTCCCTTTTATCGCCCACAGAAGTTCCCTTCCCAGCAGGCCTTAAATGGAGGGGCCATGCTTAATGTACTGGTTCTTCAGAAACAGCCAGAGAAGGAACCCCCCCAAAAGCTTAGAGAGTCCCTGTCTAGACACAATGACAGTAACTTAGCTGAAACGAGCCACCGAGAGGGAAATATGACATAGGAGAAAGGGCAGAGATCATTAAGTCAGACAGTTCTGGATACTCATCCTGGCTCTGCCATGTACGCGCTTTGAGATCTGCAGTTAGTTAACACCCCTATACCTCAGTTTCTTTGTATATGCAATGGGAATAATGACCGGACCTAGTCCTTAGGGTATTGTGAGAAACAGACCGTGAGAGAACCACGTGAAACATGAGAAACTGAAGCAAGTGACTCTTAAGCAATAGATGTTAGACCACAGCCTGTGAGACCCAAAATCATGACAAAGAGGAATTCTGAATTGAAGCATAACTCAACAGTGGTAACCATCAGTCATTCCCCAGGGGCTGTAGCCCATGTCTTTCAACTTCCCCTAAGGTCTGCACCACATCCACGTCTACTGAATTATACAATCCTCTATCTCATATCATTTCATTTGGGAAGGGAAAAGCCAAATATCAACGTCAGCCCTTGTTAGCAGCCTAATCTTAGGCAAATGCTCTTCAACCCTGCACTTTAAGAATTATCTGTGAGATGGAAGTAATCATACTTCTCTTTCCAACCCCCAGGGTCGTCATGACAAATGAGTGACAGCAGGCATCACTGACAAAGCTCTACGCAAAAGTAAGTTCTCCTGTAAGTTCTCTTTCTCCTGTAGACAGGAGCTGCATGTTTTGAGTGGAGTTCAGAGCAGAAATACCTTCACTCCCGGTAGCCTGTTGGTACCAGGACTTGGAGGTCAGAAATAAACGGCCCATGTAAACTTCGGGAAGACCAACGAGCATTTTACAGGCCACAGACATAGGCAGGCCAAGCCATCACTATTTGCAAATTCCCACTAATTGGTCATTATAGAGAGAAGTATACTGGTCCACTGCGAATTTGCCACAGTTCATTTTTAATCAGGCACCAATCCCTCACAAATTTCATGTTCCCTATTACTTCATTCTCCAGCACTAACAGATATAATAAGGGGCCCACAGGAGCCTTTCTGAGAAATACCATTTCCAACAGCTGTACAAAGTGATTTCTTGGAACTGTATCCAGGGAAGCCATCACGTGTGTCTGCTGAGGGTACCATCTGACATGCTTCCTGAACGCAACTGCAGAACAGAGCACAAGTCCATTTCTCTCCTGTTCTTCCTCCTTCCCTAAGGTAATCTACTAAATGGTGTCGTTTGTTTGTTTTCTGAGATGGAGTTTTGCTCGTTGCTCAGGCTGGAGTGGAATGGCACGATCTCAGTTCCCTGCAACTTCCACCTCCCGGGTTCAAGTGATTCTCCTGCCTCAGCCTCCTGAGCTGCTGGGATTACAGGCATGCGTTACCACACCTGGCTAATTTTGTATTTTTAGTAGACATGGGGTTTCACCATGTTGGTCAGGCTGGTCTCAAACTCCCGACCTCAGGTGATCTGCCCACCTCGGCTTCCCAAAGTGCTGGGATTACAGGCGTGAGCCACCGTGCCCTGCCTGGATGGTGTTTTGATAGGTTTCCCTCCTAATGTACCTGTCATAAAAAGACACTCACCAGTACCAGATTTGCTTTTGGGAGGCGGGCTAGTGCAAATGGAGCTGCCTTATCTATGCAACTTTAGGGTGGTTGGTGGACAAACTCCTGACTGCCCACGCAAGCCCCCAGAACACAATAGGCATCAGGAATATTGTGACCCTCAACTCCAAAGTGATAAAGAAACTTGAATTCCTGGGCCTGACAGTGATTAAAAAAAAAAAAACAAAACTCCTTGCTATTGGTTTTATTATTCTTAGGGACCCAGCTCTGAATTCACTCTGTATGTCATTTAGCAAACATCTCTATAAGCCACTCATTTAGCAAGCATCTTTTTAAGTTTTAGCAAACATCTGTAAAACTTCCTTTGAAGAGGTTTTAGCAAATATCTTTAAAAGCTTCACACCAGGCATTTGGCATACAAAGGTGATGAAAAACGGTCATGATCCTGGCTTGGGAGCTCACAGTATACAACGTATTAGCTCATCACACAAAGGCATGAAAGGATACCCTCTGTGATGAGTTTACCAAAGAAATGTGTGTGATTCTAGGAGAACACGGAACAAAGCAACCCCTATGAGGTGATAAAGGCAGGGAAGGTTTCCCTGAGTAAATGTAACTTTAGCAAAAGAACTTGTTATTCATTAGCAATGAGGGAAAAGGAGGAGGTTGCGAAACAGCTTAGTAAGTAGAAGAAACAACCTGTTCAAAGGTGCCCTGGTGGGAAAGAAGGAACACAGTGAATCTACAGGACTGCAGAGTGACGAAGGACACAAGTGGTGCAAGAACATCTTGGAAGGAGGCAGGAGCCAGAGTTTGCAGAGATGAGACTCGGTTAAGAATTGTGGCCTTGGCCAGGCACAGTGGCTCAGGCCTGTAATCCCAGCACTTTGGGAGGCTGAGGTAGGTGGATCACTGGAGATCAGGAGTTGGAGACCAATCTGGCCAATCTGGTGAAACTCCGTCTCTGCTAAAAGTACAAAAATTAGCTGGGCCTGGTGGTGTGCACCTGTGGTCCCAGCTACTCTACTCAGGAGGATGAGGCAGGAAGATTGCTTGAACCAAGGAGGCGGAGGTTGCAGTGAGCTGAGATCACACCACTGCACTCCAGCCTGGATGACAGAGCAAGACTCTGAAAAAAAAAAATTGCAGCCTTTATCTCACAGCAGTAGGCAGGGAAGGTTTTACCCAGAGGAAAAGAATAGCGTCACTGTGCTTGTTTTTGGAAAGCTGACTTTTGCTAATGAGAGAAGAGATGTAAGGGAGGAGAGGTGAGCAGCGGAGGGAAGAGACTAGTCTGAAAAACACTTGCCACTGTGCTGGGTCACAAAGCATGGAATAAGTAGGTGCAGGGGAGGTGAAGCCATGCTGGAGTGTGATGCGGTCACACCCAGGGCAAGAGGAAAGGACAAAGATGAGCTCTCAGTTTCAGATCAGCAACTAAGCAGATGGCAGTGCCACAGCAGGGGGGGGGCTGTCAGACCGGTGGAGGGGGCAGATCATGGATTTCGGTTTACTGATCTGAGTTATGTATAAAGTAATACATAGACAGACTAATAGATCATGGAGTCAGACAGTTCTGGTTTTCCCATGTATCGTTGTTACCACTATTACTAGGAAAAATTACGTTTTATAAACACTTTCAAACTCACTGTCATAATGGACAACAGTCTCATGGGATTCAGGAATGTGAGAGAGACAGGCGATTAATTGGTAGGGGAATAAAAAGCAGGTGTCAGGAAACTTGGATGAAGTCTTCGGTGGTAGAGATCAAGTTAGAGAGCAGGACTCTAGAGATAGTATTCTGTACATATCAGATTGTATTTTCTAAACTATCATTTTTTAAGCCATGAAGAATTGATTTCAGATCTATTAAAAAAAAAAAGCCAGCATATAAAATAAGAGACAACTGGTCTCCCTGGATTAAAGTGGGCATGACAGAGCCAGAGTATGTGTTTCCTCCCCTTCTCTCCTTTCATCCAAGCCTCATGGAAAGGGCTTCCAGAGTGAATTCCAGTCGATGGAACCTTACTCCTTCAAATTCTTAGGTTTTGATGGATTTCACAACAGGTCACACCACCGAGCGCATTTTGTCATTCTGGCCTTGGCTGCAAGTGGAGTGAAGCGTTTTTAAGAACCTGCATGTTGCACATACTGCACCATCTTATTTCATCCCTTCCTTTGTGGCTGACTTAGTCCCCAGCCATCCGAGAGCTGAGACAACTGAGGTTCAAAACCAGTTAGAGAATTCCTTGGCAGTAAACCAGTATTTGAATTTGGGTTTTCTCCCTAATCACTTTGTATTTCCTTTTTCTTTTTTCCTTTAAAAAAAAAATGATACACTCATTTAGCTGTGATCTTACCACTATGACAGAATCATAGCTCACTGCAGTCTCGAACTCCCAGGCTCAAGTGATTCCCCTGTCTAAGCCTCCAGAGTAGCTTTGACTACAGGTGTGTGCCACCAGACTCGGCTAATTTTTAAAATTTTCTGTAGAGATGGGGGGGTCTCACTATGTTGCCCAGGCTGGTCTCAAACTCCTGGGTTCAAGCGATCCTTCCCACCTCAGCCTCCTAAAGTGCTGGGATTACAGGCACGAGCCACTATATCCAGCCCACTTTGGTGGGTGCAGGCTCACAAGGGATATGGCACTGAACTACTACCAAAAGAAAGGCAAACGGTGAACACAGTGGCGGGGCATCCTTCCGAACCAGCTGCTGCTCCTCCTCCCCTATCGCTTTTCCCCATGGTGTTGGCGCTAAGACCCTGGGAGACAGAGTGGCTTGCTTTCACCTTAATTAGTGCAGCAATTTGCTAAATTTTGTTTTTCCCTTTTTAAGAGTGTTAATCAATTTTGGCTCAGAATAGATTGGAATGGCATACAAATTACCACGACAATCCCCAAATGCTAAATTCTGAACATCTCCATCAACGTCATAGCCTGAAATATGTGAAAATCAAAAACTCTGGCCAGCATGTCAGTGATCTATTAAAAATGTTATGGCTCTAAAATGAAAAGATAATGGGTTTATGAGGTCTGGAATATGCAATCTGCCAGAATCAGCCTCGTGCTTAGGTGTTGAGTCCTTCCCAAGGTGAGTGGAGACAGAACATCAGCGTATTTCTGCAAAGTTACATGTTCCTCTAATCACAGCAATTTGTTAAATCCACAAGCATTAGGGGGTACCTACTATGCACCAGAAATACAGAAAAGAATAAGATGCACCTCCTCTCCTCCTACCCCATTAAGAAGGATCCAACAGATAGACAAGTGAACAAAAAATGTCTTCCTCTTTCCTGTGGAAGTGGGGTTGTTTCTAAGAGGAGTTGGCACTGCAGCTGAGTCCTGAAGGATGAACAGGAGTTGTGACAAGATAGGTGGGAGGGGCCTATCAGATGGAAGGAACAGAATAAGCAAAGACTCAAACACAGAAGAAGGGGGCAAAGAGAACCAGAGGTGTGCTCTACTACTTAGAGTGAAAGGAATAGCAAAGGTTTCCAGGAATGCCAAGTGACAAGACTAGAAGTAGAATCAAGAGCCAGAATATATAGGATGTCTTAGTTGAACTGTGGACCTCAATCATGACGCAAGCAAAACGGCACTATGAAAAAGCTATAAGGGGATGAGATGACCAAAAGGGTTTCATTTGGTTGAAACCCCTCCAGACTGACATAACCGTTAATATTTATTGAGCAGTGTCTTCTTAAAGCACATTCAAATATATTCTCTCATTTGAGCCTCTTCATTACCCCCATGAGGTTGGTATTTCATCTACCTTTTCTACTGATGAGAAAACAGGTTGAGCAGAGGTAGGTGGTTTTCTTTGTGTCTTCTGACGAGTAAGTGACAATACGCAAATTTAAACCCAAGTCCATGGGGGTCTGAGCTTCGCATTTACTTCACTGGGTAACAGAACTCTCTAGATGACAGCGACCATAGACCACTTCTAGATTATATACCAGGCCAATGGCCTCCAGCGTCTCCAGAAAGCCTTGGTGGTCAAAACTCATAGACCAAAGCGGATTCTTTGCAAACAAGGTGGGTATTTAATAAAACCAGATTCTGGTGGCAAACAGCCTCATTATGCCCTAGACATTTTCAATTAGGAACCAAGATTTCAGGAATTGCTAAAGTCTACTAAACCACAAGCAATAACGCTTCCAGCTAGAGATCACAGAGGTGCCTCCCCTCCTGCCCTACCTTGAGCTCGTCTGCGTTGTAGAAGTCCACACGCACGGCGGGCACCATCCAGGTCTGGAAGAGTGTGGCCAGGATCTGCTCCGCAATGGAGTCAGCAATGAGGTGGAAGTGCAGAGGGTTCCGCCTGTGGGGAGTGTGAGAAGGAAGGGTCAGACGGAGAGGTCAGGCCTTTGAATTACAGCTGCAAAAACACACTCTTCACAGTTCCTATGGTGGGGCTTGTTTCTAAAGGCAATTGTGAAAGTCAAACTGGCATGTTACCAAACCAGCACTCACTGGTGAGGCTGTAGAAGCTGAAAAGGAGAGAAGACATCTCACCCAACCTCCCTGTTTCAGAGAAGTGACAACCAACCACTAATCACTATTGACACCTAATACAGGCCAAACATCATACTTGATGGAAGGATATTCATTCTTTTCTCTGGAAGTCTTAAGTAGAGCAGGGGTTGGCTAACCTTTGTATCTGCCACCTGGACATACCAGCCTTAACACAGAAACCCATCAACACAGGGTAAGTTTTTTAGACTGGCAGCAGGCAGTTGGCAAGGGACCGCTCCCATAGTACAGTGGCAAGTTAAATCTTCTGCTTCTTCCCCTCCAAAAAAAAAAAAAAACCCAAAAATCCAGGTTTTAAGGGAGTCATCCGGAGCTCCCATCATCCAGTATTAGCTTGTTCTCACTTACAATATTTCTCTATAGAAAGCCTTGGTGGCCAGAACACAGACCGAAGTGGATTCTGTGCTAACCAAGTGGTTACCTTAATACTTTTGATAATAAAATCAGATTCTGGTGGCAAACAACCTTGTTATACCCTGAACACTTTCAGTTAGGAGCTGAGATTTCTGATGTTGCTTTTCCTGCGACAGCACCCACAATACAGAAGAGCATTACGCGAGGGCACAACTTCGGAGTTAAATGGACGTCGGTTCCAAACCCAGTTTGGAAATTTTAAGTGGGAATCTTGAGCATGTCACTTATCCCTCTGCACTCTGCTTCTACATTCTGTAAAATGTAGAGAAAACCTTCTCATAAGGCTGCTATGTTGATTAAACAAGGTAGTAAGTGCAAAATACGGCACATCAAAAATAAACACGGGGTAGTAATCAATAGCAGATGCACCTTAATGAGGAACTGGCTAGACACAAAGCACTAGGTCAGTCAAGAACTACTAGCATAAACACGATTGTGCTGCTACAACTAATGACATGACGCGTAATGCCATGAATGAGTACCGACTAGAAATAAAGCCCCGTGGGAAATACAAAGATGAGAATGACCCGGCCCACTGACCTCAAAGAGCTCATACTGCTCAGACACAGAGGAGCCGCAGTTAAATATAAGCACGAGGCAGAATGTGATAAGGACCACAAAAGAACACACAGTTCCACGGGAGTAAAGCAGCAGCCAATTCCGACGGGGTCAGAAGGACAAGCAAGAGGAGAGGGAAGCAGTGCCCTAAAGGGATAAGCAGGACTTTGAGGAGACGGGAAGGCAGAGGGGATGCAATCCCAGGAGAGCAACAGGAGACAAAGGCTGGGCCCAGGGTGTATTAGGAGTGGGGTGGGGGTGAGGAACTTAGCAGGGCCCCAGGGGTGGAGCAGAGAATGCTATGGATGCTTAATTAAACAGTCCAGACTTCAGGGCGGTGTCCGGGGCAGGACAGCTGGCCTTTTAGCTCTCAGCCATCTGCATGTTCACTCCCCAGCCCTGTTGTATGTTCCAGACACACAGATCATCTCTCAGTTTCCCACCCCACACCCTGTGCTCTCTCTTCACCCTGGACCTTACTGTATGTAGCTTGCTCTGCAGGGGACTGTCCTGCAGTTGCTCATTCAATAAATCCTTACTGAGCATACCCCCCAATTTGTCAGGTGATAAGCTGGATGCTGGGGACATGGTGGTGAGTCAGACATACCCAAACTGTCCCTGCTCTCATGGAGCTCACAGTCTTGGCCACCCTTCACCTCCACGTTCAGCACTTGGTTGTCTCTTAGTCTGCCTTAGGGCTGCCATCATTTGCTCCTAGAATCCTTTCCTGACTCCCCACGTCTAGGTCAGGGGCCCTTTCTAACTATGACCCCAGCCATACGTACCCGCCTACTCATCCTCACGCAATGGTTGCCTGTCTACTTGTCTACATCCCACCTGTGAGCTCAGCAAGGTCAAGGATTACATCAGATATGTTCAAATGGACAAACTCATGGTCAACAGCTCAGTGCCTAGAATAGAGGAGGAGTTTCATATAGGAACTGAATGGATAGATGGGTGGTGAGTTGTAGACAGATAAGGGGAACAGATGTAGACATGTCACTTAGGAGATCATTAGATTAAGTGGATGCGAAATGAGAATCTGATTAAGACCGTGTCAGTTGGTCACAGTGGCTCATACCTGTAATCCCAACACTTTGGGAGGCCAAGGGGGGCGGATCACCTGAGGTCAGGAGTTTGAGACCAGCCTGACCAACACGATGAAACCTCATCTCTACTAAAAATACAAAATTAGCTGGGCATGGTGATGGATGCCTGTAATCCCAGCAACTCAGGAGGCTGAGTCAGGAGAATCACTTGAATCTGGGAGGCGGAGGTTGCGGCAAGCCAAGATCATGCCGCTCTACTCCAGCCTTGGCAACAAGAGTGAAACTCCATTTACAAAATAAAAAAAGACAGTGTCTATCCCAGAAAGAACAAGGAAGCTAGAGGATTTCAGAACAGATCTGAAACATGACAAGAAAAGAGGAGGAGGAGCAGAAGGCAACACTGAGGTTCCTGGGTGGGTGGCAATGGCTCCAGGTCAGGGGATACAATGAGAAAGCCACCTTGGAGGAGGAGAGTGAGTCTGGGATTGGGCATACCAAGCTGAAGGTAGGGGTTGCAAAGCCAGTGCTGCTGGTGAATGGGTGGTTCTAGACCTTAACAAAGTTATTATTCAAGTCCAACTGCCATCCATGTAACAGGTGCATAAGGGTAATAAACTGAATAAATGAATCAAAAAGCAGTCAGCATTGCAGAATTTCCCCACGGGACCTCATGCCTGAAGACTGCAAGTTTCCCATAAAATTATCTAGACGCATCATGCTCAGGGGAAAGGGGTAGGTCTTCCCTACAGCTTCCCTAAAAGCCCTGTAAGAAGCTGCCACTGGGCCTTAGTGAAGCTTGGTGACATGAAGGGACGATGCTGTGTTTGCACATTGGCCAGTGACTTATCTAAGTGCCAAGTCAGAGGCAGCAGGACCAAGTCTCTATTAAGACAGATGGTCCCTTTAGCCCTGAGTGTTTCCAGGACTGTCTCCCAAGGCCACAGTTGCCATAATGGAGTCTTATTAATGGAGAATGGATAGAGGTAGGCCTATATTAACACAAGTTGCATTTTTTCATCTACACTGGGGGGGCAGCTTAATCTTGGCCATGGAGTGACAAAAACAAATGGACCAAGCTACTTATATTTGCTCTAACACATCACACTTCATCTCTGTATCTTTGCTTGTGCTGTTCTCTCTCCATGTAATACCCTTCCCTGCTTGGAAGCCCCATGAATATCTGTTCATTCTTCAAAATTCCCTTTGTAAGTCATCTCCTAGAAACCTTCTTTGAGCCCTTCCTTCTGTCTTTCTCCTGCCAACTTTCACACCTTGTGTGAAAAGCAAATCTACCATCTGCAGCAAGGCATTGTGATATGTATTCAAATCGCTGACTCCTTGTCCCCACTGTAAGACCACTGAGGACAGAAACCATCACCTCGTCCCCATCAACAGTATCTGGCAAAGAGCCTGGTGAACAATGGGTCCTCAACAGACATTCCTGTAACAACAACAAAAAGTCAATGCCCCTGCTTCTATGTCACTGAAACCACCATCATAGGAGGGCAGAAACAGTTGATGGCACACTCCATATCAACAGTTTCGGCTCTGTTCCAGAATGTCTCGGTTGGCATCCCGGCTGCAGTACCTACTGAGCGATTGTAACAAAGTCACTTCATCTCTCAAGGTCTCAATTTCCTCATCCTCAAAGCAGGAATGAGATCATGGGAAGCAAGGAATGTTATACTGGATAATTGTGAGGATAAAGTCTATACATAATAAACATAAAGCGCTCAGTAAAGCACTACCTGATATATGTTAAGATTTCAATATATGTTATCTATTATCAATACTGACTTATGATACTGCTTTTTTTCCCTCTACTACTTTTGCATTGCCTTTTCAATAAAGTATTTTCAGTTAGTTCCTCCATCCACAGATAAAAAATGGTCTGAATGAATAAATATTCAACGAAGCGCTATTAAGCTGTAACTACATATAAGTTACAACAGGCATACAGGTGATGAATGAGCTACGAGTGTTCTCTTCAAGCAGCTTGGAGAGTTAGAGAAAGACAGAATACAAAAAACGACACAAACATTAGAACACGGATGTGCCACTGTGTTGGGCTGCCACACACAACTGCAGAGCTTGAGATAGCCCACTTCTTAGGAAGCCTTCCGCATACGCTAGCAGGTAATAATGTGAAGGATGCTCTTAGAGTTAGATAGTTAGATGGAGCAGAACCTGTACAACCATACATGATGAACCTATCAGGAGGAGCACAAAAGCTACGTGGTGGTAAGGGTGAAAGAGATGACATTCTGGTAGCGAAGAATCTGGGAGGTTCCCATAAACTATGTGGCAAGTAAACTGGAGCTCTCAATGGGTAAAGGAGGAGAAGGGAGACATTCAGCAGGAAGTACAGTTTACTCTTGAGCAACACAGGTTTGAACTCTATGGGTCCACTTATGCATGGATATTTTTCAACAAAACCTGGAATGGAAAACCCATGTATACTGAGGGCTGATTTTTCCCATAGGCAGTAATATAGTTTGGATATTTTTTCCCATCCAAATCTCATCTTGAAATGTAATCCCCAATGTTGGTGGTGGGGCCTGATGAGAAGTGTTTGGGTCACAGGAGTGAATCCCTCATGACTTGGTGCTGTTCTCAGGAGAGTGAATTTTCTCAAGATCTGGTTGTTTAAAAAAAGCGGGTGGCATTTCCCCCCACTTTCTCCTGCTCCCACTCTCCTCTTGCATGTGATGTGCCTGCTCCTGCTTCACCTTCTGCCATAGGTAAACACTCCTGAGACCTCCCTAAAAGCCAAGCAGATGCTGGTGCCATGCTTGTACAGTCTGCAGAATGATGAGCAAATTAAACTGTTTTGCTTTATAAATTATCCAGTGACAGGTGTTTATAGCAATGCAAGAACAGCCTAACACAGACAGATTGGTCCAGGAGTGAGATACTGCTATAAAGATCTATGAAAGTATGGAAGCAAGGAACTGGGTTACATACAGGGGCTGAAAGAGTTCGGAGGTCTCAGAAGAAGACAGGAGGAACTTCTTATAGACTGGTTAAATGGTTGTGACCAAAATGTGGATGGTTATAAGGACAATGACATCCAGGCTGATAAGTTCTCAGTCGAAGATGAGGAATTCACTGGGAACTAGATTAAAGGTCACCCTTGATATGCCCTAGCCAAGAACTTAACTGTATTGTGTCCATGTCCTAGAGATCTGAGGAAGTTTTTAACTTAAAAGTGACATCCTAGGGTATCTGGCAGAGAAAATTTCTAAGCAACAAAGTGTTCAGATGGAGAAGCAAAGAAATAATCTGAAAGTTGAAACTTAGAGAAGCAGGGTGTAAAAGTTTGGAAATTCTGTAGCCTAACCACGTGGAAAAGAAAAGGCTTTTAGGGGTGAGGGGAGTTGGGGAGAATCCACAACTTGCTACAGATACTGGGATGACTAAAAAAGGGCCCAGTGCTGATATCCAAGACAATGGGAAGAAGGCTTTGAAGGCATTTCAGAAGTCTTCCAGGCTGCAGCTCCCATCACAGGCCCAGAGGCCTAGGAGGAAAGAATGGTTTCCTGGGTCAGGACCAGGGCCAGGACACCATTGTCCCGCAGCACCCCAAATGGTTGCTCTTTGTATTGCGGCCCCTCCAGCTCCAGCCTCAGCTCAAAGGGCCCAAGATACAGCTCAGGCTGCAGCTTCACATGGTGTTGAGGCTGTCAGGAGCCAGAGTGCAAGAGTGAAGGAGACTTGGTAGCCTCTATCAGATTTCAGACAATATATAAGAAAGCCTGGTGCACATGCAGAAGCCTGATATAGGGGCAGAGCCCATATAGAGATGTTCTATTATGGTAGTGCTCAGGAAATATGTGGGGTTGGAGACCCCACACAAAGTCCCCTCTGGGGCACTGCCTACTGGAGCTGTGGAAAGGGGGCTACTACCATCCAGACTCTAGAATGGTAGATCCACTGGCAACATGAACCTTGTGCCTGGAACAGCCACAGGCACTTGACTCCAATCCATTAGAGCAGCTGTAGGGGCTGTGCGCTGCAAAGCCAGAGGACTGTACCCGCCAAAGGCTTTGGGAGCCCACCCACTGCACCAGTGTGCCCTAGTTACGGGACATGCAGTCAATAATTATTTTGGAGCTTTAAGATTTCATGACTGTCCTGCTGGGTTTCGGACTTGTGTGAGGCCTGCAGCACCTTTCTTTTGGCCAATTTCTCCCTTTTGGAATGAGAGTGTTGACCTCATGCCTATACCACCATTGTATCTTGGAAGTAAATACTGTGTTTTGACTTAACAGGCTCATAGGCAGAAGGAACTCATCTCTAGATGGGACTTTGAACTTGGGTCTTGGGACTCTGAGTCAAGAATAAAATGAATTAAGACTCTGGGAGGCTATTGAGAAACAATGATTGTATTCTGAAATGTGAGAAGAACATAATATTTGGGGGGCCAGGGGTGGAATGATATAGTTTGCGTATTTTTCCCCAACCCAAATCTCATGTTGAAATGTAATCCCCAGCACTGAAGGTGGAACCTGGTGGAAGATGTTTGGGTTATGGGTGTGGATCCCTAACGGCTTGGTGCTGTCCTAACAGCAGTGAGTGAATTCTCATGAGAGCTGGCTGTTTAAAAGTGTGGCACCTCCCACCTTCTCTCTTGCTCCTAATTTCATCATGTGATGTGTCTGCTCCTTCTTCATCTTCCTTATACGTAAGTGCTCTGAGGCCTTCCCAGAGGCTGAGCAGATGCCAGCACTATGCTTATGCAGCCTGTAGAACTACGAGCCAATTAAATCTCTTTTCTTTCTAAATTGCTCAGCCTCAAGTATTTTTTTTTTCCATCCGAGATGGAGCTTCACTCTCCTTGCCCAGGCTGGAGTACAGTGGTACGGTCTCAGCTCACTGCAACCTCCACCTCCTGGGTTCAAGCAATTCTCCTGCCTTGAAAGACTACGGGCACCCAAGTAGCTGGGACTACAGGCACCCACTACCATGCCTGGGTAATTTTTGTATTTTTAGTAGAGATAGGGTTTCACTGTGTTGGCCAGGCTGGTATTGAACTCCTGACCTAAGGTGATCCACCTGCCTCAGCCTCCCAAAATGCTGGGATTACAGGCATTAGCCACCACACCTGACCTCAGGTATTTCTTTACAGCAACGCAATAATGGTCTAACAGAGGTAGGTGCCATAGGGCTGATTACAGGACTTGAATATGTGCAGATTCTAGATATACGGTTGTCCTGGAACCAATCCCCTAGTACACCAAGGGGTGACTCTGATAGAATAAGAAAGGAACAAAGGTGGTAAAGTACAGAGCAGGTCTGTGAAAGAACAATAGTCCTATTTGGGTGGATCACACAACATTTACTGGACGCCTACCATATGCCAGAAATAAGAAGAATAAAAAGAAAAAAGGGAGACCATGTCTTAAGGTCAAGCTGGCCTAGAATATGTGAGTTCCTATAAACTGCACATTTCATTCTCTAAAAGAAACAGCCAGACAAGGTTTGGAGACTCGGTAGACAGCAGACAGAAGTTGTAATTCTGCGAAGTTATAAGCTGGTTACAAAGCAGAAGTTGGACCAGTATGGGTTAAGAGGAGCAGGCCCTCAGAGGAAGATGCTACAAACATTCAGATGGGGCTTCCTCTTTCAATGTTCTTCCGCCTCTGGCCTATTTAAAACATCTCTGCAGAAGGCAAAGTAAATCTAGAAAGAAACCTCACCTTTATAGCAATACTAGGGGCCTGCATTGTCAAAGGGAATAGTGTGTCTCATTAGCTTCCCTGAGAATATAAAAATAATTCATCAGAAAACACACGAGGCCCTCAGCCCAGGTGACCACCAAGATCTCCGCAGTTTGCTGACATTGTCTCAGCAATCAAAGGTGGCCTAGCCACGAGCAGCCTGTGTCTGACTCCTATTAGACAGCATGCTTGAGGGGTTCCACTCACGTTCCACTTTGGATACCATCCTAAGAACCTGGGACCAGACTGCAGTTCCTGACAGTGGCCTTTTCCTTTTAGGATCCCCAAGCCATGGTACAAGCACCTGAAAGTATCACCCAGACCACCTTTCTTGGAGCTTCTGTGTAAGCCGAAATATTTCCCCTGAGCTGTTACCTGTAAATCTGCCTGCCAACCAGATGGCCCCACTTCCACATTCCACAGGTTCCTGGAAATCAAGAAGCCACCTGTTACATGGTACTACACACCAAGTCTCTAATGATGTGTGAAGTGTTTGTCTGGGACCTGTCTCTTCTTTAGAACGTAAGCTCCTTGAGGATGGAGACTGGGTCTTCCATTCATTGCTACATCCTGGCTCCCAGAGCACCGCCTGACACAGTGAGCAGAGGCTCGTGTTTATTCTGTATGACTGCACTGATGAGTGGCTTCCTCGAGCTCCAAAACAGAAACCAGTTTTCCCTCTCTTGGCCTCTTACACAGGTTTCCTCTTGAATTTCCTGCCTGGGTTAAAGGTACCCCATGCACCCATCCTCACAAGCTAGAAATGAGGGCATGCCCTCGGCCCCTTCCCCAGCTATATGCCACATACTCAATCAACCTCAAGTCCTCAGAGGCAGCTTAGCTTAATGGTTAAGAGCTGGGTCTTGATTTTGTTGTAACTAAGTTCTGTCATGAACAAATGTTGGACCTTGGGAAAGCTTCTTCAGCTCTGAGTCTCAGTTTCCAAATCTTGAAAATGGGCTTGATAATAATAGCTCCTACCTTATAGCTACTGTCAAATCGACTGAGTTAAAACATACATAGCACTTAGACCAGCAAGTGGCAGGAAGTAAGGACTTAGTAAATGTTAGCTTTATTATCCTATCCAACCTTGGGGATAGCTCATCAATCTATTCACTCTTTCTCTCTCTTAATCACTCCAGTATATCCTCTAGCCCCTAAGCTGTATGCTCTAACATAATCACACAAACCCCAGCGCACTGTACAATATATAAGGCCCAGCCTCTGGCATAGAGCAAACAACACCTTCAATGATCTCACCCTGTCAGTCCCTCAAAGCTCATGTCGTCACAACCCTTCCTTACACCGGGGACTCCAGCCAATTCTTCCTTAGTTCTGCCTGTGACCACCTCCTGCTCCTCCTGCAGGAATAAACTCAAGAGCCACATTCCCAGGAAAACCTCCCATGGCCACCTCATCTAACACAGTCCCATCTCCCCCATCACTCTGTATCCCACTGTGCTGTCAGATTTCTTCCTAGCATTTATCATCACGGGAAATCTCCATGTTAACCTGCAAGGCTACCTCCTACCCTCCAGGAGACTGTCAGCTGTGGAGGATGGAGCTTCTCTAGCCTCACAAAGTACCTCCTCTTTTGTTTGCTCTCTCCACAACCCCAGGGCTTACAGAGCACCTACCTGGTCTCGGGTGAAGTTCCAGGGCTGAGCACGTTCTCCTGGCAGGCTTGCGCTCATGCTGTCGCCTTTTCCTGGACCAGCTACACTTCACCCCACTAACTGTGCCTGGCCTTGTGTTCTCAAATTAGACACCACAGCTCTGAGGAGGCCATGTCACTGTGTCAGATGGCCTTCTTAGTGGCTCCAGCTGAGTCTGTGCTCAAATTTTAGTTCAGATCTTTGAAATCATCTACTGACTATTCACTTCTTTGTTCCCTGCTAGATGGAGTCTCAGCATGGGTGCTTTATTTTAAGAATCTTATCCCTAGACTTTTTTTTTTTAACAGCTCCTTATAGGTAGAAGCACTCAGTGATTGTTTAAGAAACAAATGAATAAATGAACACATGAATAATTACCAAAGAGTTCCAAATGCCCACAGCTTGACACAGTTACTTGGAAGTTAGGTACAGAGGCACTTAGTAAAAATGTAGGAGCAACTCTTTTAACATTGGGTTAGGGAATTGTTTCTTAGATATGATACCTGAATCATAAACAATGATTTGAATCATTGAAGAAAAAATATACATTTCACTGAAATAATTTTTTAGAATGCTTTCTTTCTTTCTACTGCCATGTGAAGACACAGTAAGAAGGTGGCCATCTACAAACCAAGAAGAGGGTCGTTCCCTACCAGAACCTAATCTCAGACGAGCACCTTGATCTCAGGCTTCCCCAACTTCAGAACCATATGAAATAAACTAGTGTTAAGGCCAAAAAAAAAAAAGAGAATAATTTTTGCACTTCACAGGATATGATCAAGAAAGTGAAAAAGAGTGGGAGATAATATTTTCCTTTCTTTTTTTTTTTCTTTTTTTTTTTGAGATGGAGTAGTTTCACTCTTGTTGCCCAGGATGGATTGAGTGCAATGGCACAATCTCGGCTCACCACAACCTCTGCCTCCTAGATTCAAGCAATTCTCCAGCCTCATCTTTCCAAGTAGCTGGGATTGCAGGCACCTGCCACCACACCCAGTTAATATTGTATTTTTAGTAGAGATGGAGATTCTCCATGTTGGTCAGGCTGGTCTCCAACTCCCGACCTCAGGTGATCCGCCTGCCTCAGTCTCCCAAAGTGCTGGGATTATAGGCGTAAGCCACTGTGCCTGGCCAATATTTTCAAGCATGTATCTGATAAGCAACTTGTATCCACAATATATAAAGATACTTTACAGCTCAAAGAAGAAAAGGACAAGTAAGCCAATAAAAATTGAGCAAAGGATTTAAATAATCATTTCTCAGAGAAGATATGCAAATGGCCAATAAGCACATGAAAAGACGCTCAACATCATTAATCGTTAGGGAAATGCAAATCAAAACCACAATGAGCTACTTACTCACTAGAATGGGAAAAATAAAAAAGATTAATAAGCGGTGATAAGAATTTGGAGATACTGGAACCCTCAATGGCTACCGGTGGAAGTATAAAATGAGGCAGCTGCTTAGAGAAACAGATTGGCAATTTCTCAAAAATTAAGCATAAAAATATCTATAAAAATATGAAAACAGATGTCAACACAAAAGCTTATACAGAACATTTTTAGCAGAACTGTTCATAATAGTCAAGAAGCGGATGGCCGTGTGCAGTTGCTCATGTCTGTAATCCCAGCACTTTGGGAGGCCAAGGAGGGTGGATCACCTGAGGTCAGGAGTTCGAGACCAGACTGGTCAACATGGCGAAACCCTGTCTCTACCAAAAATACAAAACAAAACAAAAATTAGCTGGGTGTGTTGGTGGGCACCTGTAATACCAGCTACTTGGGAGGCTGAGGGACGAGGATTGCTTGAATGTGGGAGGCGGAGATTGCAGTGAGCCAAGATCGCGCCATTGCACTCCAGCCTGGGTGACGGAGCAAGACTGTCTCAAAAACAAAAAAGAAGTGGAAAAAACTGAAATGGCCATCAGCTGATGAACTGACAATACAATGTGGTATAACCATACAAAGGAATATTTCTGGGTAATTAAAAGAAATGACGAACTGATGCGTGCTATGTCAGGGATGAACTTTGACAACATTCTGCCAAGGAAAAAAGGCCAGACCAAAAGACTAAATAGTACATGATTTCACTTACATGATATGTCCAAAACAGGCAAATCCAAAGAGACAGAAAGTAGATTAATGGTTGGTATGAGATGGTAAGAAGAGGAAGTCAGTAGTGCTGGGGATGGGGATGTCTTTCTGAGGTTATAAAAATGCTCTGATATTAAATACAAAGGACAGCTGCACAATTCTGTAAATTTACTAAACAACCACACTTTTAAAGTAAATTTACTAAACAAATTGCACACTTTTAAAGAGCAAATTTTATATTTATTTAATCATCTCAGAAAAACAAGTAAATATTGGAATGTTGGTCTGACCTGCATATTTGGGAGACGGAATGAGGCCTGCTCTGCATCCGATTCTGGGCTTCCTTCCTTAGGGGGATGTGCTAAGCAGTAAATGGTCCATCCACGTAGGAAAGCCTTGTCAGTTGCCCAGGCTGGCCTCTGACAGGGAGGTAAGTCCAACTCATAGGGACGTGAGAGCCCTATTTGTGGCCACAGTTGAAAGAACATCCTATACTCCAGACTAAGAGCAATAGAAGAGACTATTTCATTCTTTCTATGTGTGACTTCTGAGGCTTATTTCATATTTGGTTCCTAACTCAGGAAGGTAAGAAATAGTTTTAATGACAGAGCCTGGCAAATTCCAAATTCAGCCAAAGCCTATGAGTCTACATCCTATTTTCTTTTGTTCAAAGGGAGATTAGCAAGAGTTAGACAGATGTTAAGGACATATTTACACCAAAGAGAATTTCACCAACTGCAGATAATAAAAACTCATTCAGAGGAATAATTTTCTCAATATATGATTCAAGGCTATTTAGTTTTATATTTGTATAACATCTAAAATAGTCTTTTATGCCAGCTACCAGTTATAAATACATTTTGCGAGCACTGCCTGAGGCCCATTAGAAAAAGCTTCTGACTGGACAGGCCAGCTTGGGTCCACATCTTAATACAGAGTGGTCCCACATAGCACGCCTGGGGTAATACAACCCAGATATTGCGCAGGCATCAGGTGTGATCCATAGACAGACCAGACCTCAATTCTATACCAAAGAAGGAATCAAGTGTGTGCTTCCTCTCCAGCAGAGCCTGCAGACTTCACTCTTAATGAGCAACACTCCTGCTGCCTCTGGTTTCCTTAACTGCTCCCTTGTTCCAGGCTGAGATGCAATAAATATGGTACTACAAAGAGGCAAAGATGATTAAACCATTGCTTTCTTCCTGCCTTTCCTTTCTTATTTTGTCAGGAAATGTGCCACGGTCCCTCCGAGGTAATCTAGGGCCTGTTTTCATTAAAATATACAAGGACATTTGAGCTGAAATAATCTTTAATTATTAAGTTTACAATGCCACGGCAATCTTAGGAAAAGAAAGCACCTGTGACAACAACTTGAATTCTCACTCAATCTGCTGCACTTACAGATTTAATAGGACTCATTTCAGAAAATCACCGCAGCCAGAATGAGGGTTTTCCGATGAGTCCTTCATTTGAGAGAGGCCAAGTGGCTTTGATGTTATGGGAACATTCAAGGACAAGTCAGTGCCATATCAGAAAAGCTTTCTAGGAGAGAAGAAGAGAGCAACTTTCAAGAAAAATCAAAAGACCTTGTAATACAGTAAAAGAGGAATGGATTGTAGGGGCTGGGAGAGCCCAGGGTGGAGACTGACTCACCTGTCACCTTAAACAAGCTATTTAACTTCCCTGAGCCTTGGTTTCCTCATCCTTTTATGGGGATAATGATATCTGCTACACTAGATCTGGATGACATTCAAATGCAATAACCCATGTGAAGCTTAACATCTGCACTACAGAAAGTAGTTCCTTTTGGCTTTAACACTTATGGGTATGACCAAATACCATTGATCTCTTACCTTTTGAAAGATATCACCTGCCCATCCTATTTTCCTAAGACTTACTAGAAACACTGATGCCCAGGCCTTTAAACGCTTTATTGATTCTCCACTTAACACCTCAAAAATACATACCTGGAAAGGGTGAGAATTGATGGAGGCAATAGGCAGACAAACGCCTAGACAGAAAGGAGGAGGTCCCCAGTGAAAACCCACCTTCAAGCCAGAAACAGTCCTGGGTAAATCCTCGAACTGGATTGAGAAACTGCCTTCCCATTTGGCATGCTTTCCTCTAATTAACCCACATCTTTCACCTGTTTTACATATACCTACCCTTTCCTAATTGGTTTTCTACACTATCGTGCCTACCTTCGAGTGGTGTCTTTGTTTTAACCTTTTTTGCATACTCACAAACTAATCAGCATGAACTTCCCATTCTGAGCTCATAAAAAGCCCTGAGGTCAGCCACATTGGGAACTCTCCTACCGCTGGGTAGGGGGACCACCCCTGCACCCTGTCCCCACTAAAAGCTTTTTCATCACTCAATAAAACTTCCCGCCTTGCTCATTCTTTGAGCATCCGTATGCCTAGTTCTTCTTGGTCATGAGACAAGAATCCAGACCTAGCTAAGCTAAAGAGAAAACAATCCTGCATCAAAATGATTATGGAGATCACAACTTATACACTATTACCCAAAATGATAATTAAAATTAAAGATAAGAAGAATGAGGCCAGCCACAGTGGCTCATACCTGTCATCCCAGCACTTTGGGGGGCTAACACAGGAGATCACCTGAAGTCTGGAGTTTGAGACCAGCCTGGCCAACACGGTGAAACTCTGTCTCTACCAAAAATACAAAAATTAGCTGGATGTGGTGGCGGGCACCTGTAATCCCAGCTACTTGGGAGGTTGAGGCAGGAGAATTGATTGAAACTGGGAGTCATAGGTTGCAGTGAGCTGAGATCACACCACTGTACTCCAGCCTAGGCAACAGAGCAAGACTCCAACTCAAAAAAAAAAAGAATAATGAAACTAAAACTGGTAACTTCTTTCTAGTGAAAAGCTCAGATACTGAAGCCAAGTTGTCTGGTTTCTAACCAGGCTCTGCCCATCTTCTCACTGTGACCATGAGTCATGACTTAACCATTTTGCTCCTCAGTTTCACTCTCAGTGAAACGGGCACCATAACAGTGCCCACCTTCTGGAGCCATGTGAGGAATCAGTGCATTAACATCTGGAAAACACTTGGAACAGACCGTGATACAGAGCCAGAGCTGCATTCGTATTTGTTAAATAAATAAAATATAGACAAGTTTTACATAAAGCCTATTTTCCCATATTCAAAACGGGGCTCTATGGGAGGTTGAGAAATAAGCCAAAGCTCCAAGATGTGGAGTCACTAGCCTAGGGCCACTCAGCTCGGGGCTGGCAGGAGCAGAAGCAGAACCTAGGCCTGCTTCTTTGTTTCATTCAAGTCCTATGCACAACTCAGAAACTTTCTACAATGAAGTCAAGCCTAAATAAAGGATAAGACAAGGAAAGGCAGATACTGGTCATGAATATGCTCTTTTATTTACCATGTTCTTCAGGGGCACAAGTGAAGTTTAAAAAAACAAAACCAAAAACAACTTACTTGATATGCAAAGTAAGGGAAAGAACTCAGCTTCATCCTGCCAACGGGGCTGTAGAGTGCGAGAGTAAGTAGATCATGCTAGCAAACACATACTAATTTTTTACAAGCTGATCCACCTTCCTGCCCAGGAGGTAAACACTTAGTTGCTAAATAAATATTTCTTTTCTCTGCTCCCTAAGAGTTTAGTTGCCTTTAAAAACAGCAATATTTCCCAGTTTATTTGCAACTGGGATTGGAGTCACAGGCATTCCCCTCAATATTCCTCTGAATATCCTGCCATCTAGGTGATACAGACATGTATTGTGCTATTTTCTCCTGGGTAACAAGCAAACCTCTGTCACGTATCTTTGTATATATTTTTGTCATCCATCTTTCTTCTTCACTATAGAGGTTGTATGGTGGCATAACCAAAAATATATGTAACACTGAAGATCAAAAACAAGATTAAAGCCAGGCGTGGTGGCTCACACCTGTAACCCCAGTACTTTGAGAAGCCAAGGCGAGTGGACCATCTGAGGCCAAGCGTTCCAGACCAGCCTGGCTAACATGGTGAAACCTGATCTTCACTAAAAAAATTTAAAAATAAAAATTTAGCTGGGCGTGGTGGCATACACCTACAGTCCCAACTACTCAAGAGGCTGAGGCAGGAGAATCCCTTGAACCAGGGAGATGGAGGTTTCAATGAGCCAAGACTGTGCTGAGATCAGTTCACTGCACTCCAGCCTGGACGACAAAGCAAGACTCTGTCTCAGAAAAAAACAAGATTACCTTTATTTTGACCATCCAAACAGACCATGTGAAAGCTCTATTTCTTGTGTATTTTCTGCTAGTCTGTATTTTGACCCTGTATATGTGTACATATAACACACATGCATGTGTTTATATACTAAAATATATACTATGCATCTCATTCTAAATTATATTTTCACTTATGTAAGTATTGCTTCATGGCACACCATACCTTTCAAAACTAGCTGAGTACATGGTTTGAGATAAGATAATGTTCCATTATTTATTCTGTTAAGTATTTTCTAATTTTATAATTATGAAGCAATATTTTACAGAAGGTTTTTACAGAAGGATTATCTTTTTAAGGCAGAGTACCTAAAGGAGTTGTACTGGGTCAAGGTCTTCCCACACTGTATGAATTTCTCTCCAACAGGTCACAGTAATTGTCACTGTTGGCATTCGTGTGCAAAAGTGCCTATATTACTCTTTTACTGTCTTTTAAAATATGTCATCAAGCATATGGCAGAAGTAAAACTGAGCTGGTGTAACAAAGCAAGCCTTAAATGAAAATCTGCTAAAAATCTTGTCTGGAAAATAAATCTAATTACTGTAATTAACAGTGAAAGCCAAAAGAAGCATCCTGCACCACTATTATTATATTATTATTAACATTAGTAAGGTACTTCATTTGTCAATGTATTTTATAACCATGTATTAGTTAATCTTCCTAATGTGCTTAGGAAGCAATGATGCTATTTATAGCTGGACTTGCTGAGCTGAAAGTCTTTTAAACGTCCTTTTGTCTTGATATCTCAACTCATCACCAGCATATCAATTCACAGAATCATTTCCATTTGTGTAATTTCAGGAATGGCAGGAACTTCCATGGTAATTTGGTCCAAGTTGGTCAAGTAGTCATTAAAATGGTGTATGGTAAACGCAGCTAAGAGCAGTAACTTAAGTATACCCTGAGAATGACCCTGTATGATAGACGTACCTGAATGTGTCCTCTTAACTAGAGAATCCAGGAGAGGCCAACCTGGAGATTCGTTGTCTGTAAGAAACATCTGAGCTCCTAAACTGTCTCATGGAACACAGGCCATACAGGGAACTGAGGGTCTAAGGTTTGGGGTGATTGAAGTGGCAACCTCCTGGTTGTTAGAGGAAGGGTGGTTGTTAAGGAAAGGGTGCTCATAAGGTTAGGCTTTGTGTCCCCACCCGAATCTCCTCTTGAATTGTAATCCCTATAATTCCCATGTGTCAAGGGAGAGCCTGGGTGGAGGTTACTGAATTCTGGGGGTGGTTTCTCCTGTGCTGTTCTCATAATAGTGAGGAAGTTCTCACCGGATCTGACTGTTTTCTGGGGAGATCCTCCTGCTTCGCTCAGCACGTCTCCTTCCTGCCACCTTGTGAAGAAGATACCTTGCTTCCCCTTGACCTTCCGCCATGATTGTGAGTGCTGAGGCCTCCCCAGCCATGCTAAGCTGTGAGCATATTAAACCCTTTCCTTTATACACCACCCAGTCTCAAGCAGTTCTTTATAGTAGTATGAAAATGGACGAATACAGGTGCTAAGTGAAAATGTTATATAAACTGCATGCCTTTCTAGGTAGCTGGAGCTTTCCTGCCACCACTGGGCCATGGGGTTCTCCTGTCCAGCCTGTTGCCACTGGAGTGTATGTCAGTCCGTCCTCCTGTCCAGGCCACTGCCACTGGACTCTCTCCCCATGTATGTAAGCCCCCAGTTAAACCCAATGTCTTGTTTGCTGGCCCTGTGTCTCTTCTCTGGCCTCTTGAACCTGGTGCCATGCCCACTAGAGTTGATGAGGGCTCAGCATAACAACTGGAATGCAGAATTTTCATGACACATACTAAGGATTTGCTTTCTTCTCAAGTCCCCACACCACCTTAAAGCACGACATGCCATCAGCAGCTAATACTACTACTACTGCTATTTTTAAATTTAACATCTTTGTGCTGCAGTTACTGTAGGAGTAAAAGTTTATACCCAACAGGATTCTTACCATTTCAACAACTATTAGATTATTTGATTTGCAGCTAAAGCAATAGGAATAAAATTTATGCACAACAACAGCAGAGGTTTTTATGACCTTTAGCTTTGCCGTAATTGAGAAATAGCATAATTGAATACCTATAATTATGCAAATACCCTTTTCTAGAAAGGGGGCTTTTTTTCTCTCTCTCTCAGGGAGGGACCTGAGTTCTTTAATGGCAATGAATAGTAAACACATGAAAGGCTGAAGACCACTCATCTTATTCAATGTTTAGTGTACAAATGCCTGGTTTAACGCTGCAGGATGAAGGCCATAGTACTGCAAGCAGTCTTCAAAACTACAGAGAAACAATAACAATGTGGAAAGGGCATCTCACCTCCAGTCAGAAGACAGTATCAAGCCCCATTTGGCCATTCTTTGTTGCTCCCATTTCCTCCTCAAATATAAAACTGAAATCACAATTCCAACTGGACAGCGCTGTGAGGAGGAACTGACAGCCTCTACAGTGAACTGTTTGTTGATTGCTTTCTTCCCCTACCCACTTCCCCATTCAGGGTGGACAGTGAATTTGATGCTTGCTAACTTACCAGCTTGCTGCAGGCACATAAGGGGCCCAGCAAAAGAACCACACAAGTGAGCCCAGTAGAAACAACTGACCTAATAAGTAAATGTTTCATACCAGTAAGTTTTAGGGTGAACTGACACACAGCAAAAGTGAACTGATAAAAAACAAAAACAAAAACAAAAACACTAAAGTCTACTAAAATGGCTGGGGGTGGCGGCTCACCACCTGTAATCCCAGCATTTTGGGAGGCCGAGGTGGGTGGATCACCTGTGGTCAGGAGTTTGGGACCAGCCTAGCTAACATGGTGAAACCCAGTCTCTACTAAAAATGCCAAAATTAGTTGGGTGTAGTGGCGGGTGCCTATGGCAGAAGAATCACTGGAATCCAGAAGGCAGAGGTTGCAGTGAGCCAAGATCGCACCGCTGCACTCAGCTTTGGTGACAAGAGCAAGACTCCATCTCAAAAATTAAAACATAAAGTTAAAATTACCTGCTGAAAATCACTCCGCTATATAGTGCCATGAATGAGGAACTGAACTAAGTCAGGGCTGGATGTATTAGTTAACTGACTGAATAAATATCTTCACATTCTTTATTAATG
Organism: Plecturocebus donacophilus; assembly: GCA_004027715.1. Taxonomy (NCBI): domain Eukaryota; kingdom Metazoa; phylum Chordata; class Mammalia; order Primates; family Pitheciidae; genus Plecturocebus; species Plecturocebus donacophilus. Next base: position 52,295 of record PVKP010005707.1, on the reverse strand, counting down.
AACTCCCCCAGATTAACTTCTCCAATAAGGAAACATTTATTGAGCATGTAATATGTGTCAGGTACTTTGGTAGGATACTAGGGACATAGAAAACAATGGCATGGGTTCTGTCTTCCAGAAAGCGCACATTGTGCTACAGCAGACCTATCATGAATAGATATATAAAATATAATGTAATAAATCTAATGATGGAAAGATCCACAGGGTACTGTGGGCTGGAAGACAAGAAACCCCAACCCAGACAGAAGATGGGCTTCCTGTTAGAAAGGATGAGTGTGTAAAGTCTTAAAGGCTAAGGGAGTTTGCCAATGTGAGGGTGGGAGGAAACAGAGAAAGGAGGGAGAAATGGGCAGACAGAGCAGCATACCGAGACAACAGGCGGGACATGGTATGGGGAGTATGTTGAGCCACAAGCAGGTCAGAGCTGCTGGGGTGTGAAGTCAAAGCAAAAAGAGGACAGAGAAAGCACTATGGAGATCAACCTTGTCTTTGTGTCATGACAAGGAGGTTTGATTTCCACCCCCTGATAAGGAGAAGTCCCTAAAAGGTTTGGAGAAATCAGATGTGCCTGTTTGAAACGCCATTCTGGAATCACAGTAGATGATCTGGAGAGTAGAGAAGACTGGGGAGGCAGGAAGGACACAAGAAGGTGGGAAACAGGTGGCCCTGAATTGCATCAGTTGCAGTGGGGATGGGAAAGAAAGGGGTGAAAGTGAAAACTATTTCAGAGGGAGAATTGCAAAGCATTGGCTGCAGATGGGCTTGCTGGAAGACAGAGAGAATGACACATTCCAGTTCCTTGCAAGGGTGGTAGGTCTGGGAAGCCCACCATGGCTCCGATCTTTGTTTATGCCACTGATAGATTCAGGCGCAGCATTTTACACTGATCTCTGTTCAGTTGACCTCTGCAAACTTTTCACCACTATTCCTACTATCGAGAGCCTCCTGGATCCTGACTCACCCACCCAATGCATTTCCATGCTGCTGGCCACAGCTATGGATCAGCTTTGTCCAAACCCTTGGCAAGGGTGTTAGAGCAGAGCCAAGACCAGTGGTTGGAACCGTGGATGCCATTCTGGATCAGACCCTGGGTACATCTAGATGCCAATCAAAATAGTGAAGGACAAAAGAAAACTTCCATGAGAAAGCAGAAACAAATGTTGGGAGTTTCATATGGAGAAGCAATGGGTATCCAGAAGCATTATCAATTCCAGGTATAAAAGGAACCAATCCTTAAAATGATGGTTCCCCTGGTGGGGGGGCGGGGTCCATGAGAGTTAATAGAGATCATCCATCGGCTGGGAAAATTTAGTTTAATGTAACAAGGCAGGACTTTTTTTACAGTCAGAAATGCCCAGAAGTGGGGCAGTCCACACTGGAATAGAAAACACAACCTGTCTGTAAGAAAATACCACCAACTGGGTGGTTAAGAGAAATTTATTTTCCCACAATCTGTGTGGCTAGAAGTCCAAGATCTTTTGAGGCTGCTCTATTGACTTGCAGATGGCCTCCTTCCCCACGTGGGTTCACATGGTCTGTGCTTTGCACATGTCTGTATCCTAATCTCCTTTTATTTTAAAGGACACCTGTTAGATTCGGACCTTCTCTAATGACCCCATTTTAATCTAACTTAAGAATCTTAACTCCAAATATAGTCACATTCTCAGATAAAAGGGATTAGGGCCTCAACATAAGAATTATGGTGCATATAATCCAACCCATAACACAAACTTCCAACAAGAATGTTTAACAACAGAGGTCCAGTGAATTCCAGGCAGGGGAGGCCGATGACTGAAGCCATCAGATTTGGGGTGTCCTTTAAGGTTGCGTTAGGTCTGAGAGTAACAATTCTGTACATGGCAACACAACACCTAATCACTGTCATTAAACACTGTTAACACAATCATCTCAGGGTTTCAGACAAAAATTACATTTTCATGGCAGCTAGAATGACTGATGAGAAATTCTGCGCTTATTTAACCCTTCCCCAAGGAAACACACAGGCAGGCAGTGACAGACCTCAGCCCACACAGTACAACAGTTGTTCTTACCTATGGAACAAGACGGATTTGACCAGGGTGACGACATCCCGGCTGGCATTGTATCCGGCGCAGACAATAGCAACGTGGATTGTCTGGGAAGAAAAGAAAACGGGGTGAGCAGTCAGATGGGCAGAAGAAGAACTTCCTGGTGCTTCAGATCACACTGGAAAGAAAAAATGCCCTGATTTCTTGTTGGCATCATTAGAAAACAAAGCACACTGCCTGCAGCTATGGAAAATAACTGAAGACAGTTTTATTAAGGCCTTTTTAATCGGTTTATGGAGCTATTATCATTTGGAAACCATTAAGGCTCCCTCCAATTACATTTTGGTGACAAGAGAGATGGTGATTGGCTCAAATAGGCAAACAGTGAGTCTCCTTTCCCCAGGCCGAGCGACAGTGACAACTGGCTTAACAGAGAGAAAAGAAATACGTCCTGAAAGTATAAACCAACAATCTCAGATCTCAGGCTGAGAAGTTATGGCTCAGAGTGTGTGTAAAATGTTCCTACCAGATGTGTTGGGTTAGGTTCAACCTAATAAAAAGGCCAAAGGGACACACAAACACCCCTGCCCACATCTGGGATACAATTCAAAGAACGGAAGATTGGCAGAATTGAAGGAACCCAAGGGGTCATGTCAACTAAGCAGCCAGGAGCATGGGCCTCGACATGAGTCCTTAAGCCCAGGGTGACCCTGGGAGAGGTGGAGGGTCCACTAACTCACTGCCACTTAAGCGTCAGTGCCTTGCAGGATGGTGCTATGGAGTGAGGGAACAATGTCAAGAGGGGAATATGCTGCCCACCACACTGCTTTACAATGATACCAAAAATATTCTCCAGAGCTGGGCTTCCCAAATGGAGTGCTGAGGCACCTCCGTGTGCCATGACTGAATCACAGGTGACAGACAGACTCATCTCTTTATGCCCTCAAAGCTACTGGGCAGAGCTGGCATCCTCAGGCAACTTTTCTATTTTCCTCCTGCAGCACAGAAGTTACCATTTTCTATGTGCGGCACAACTTGGAAGCAATGGGAAAGCACCACTGTAGGGCAGCCCAGACAGGACACCATCATCCAGCCTCGGGAAGAATGGGGAGTTCACACTTCTGGATTTTGTCCCTTCTACTGAAGCACACACAGCCTTCTGTGAATGGAAACCTGGCTCTTAACATTCACTCCAGTTGCATTCTGCCCTGGGTGCAAGGCAGAACAATGACGTTTCCTCCAGCACCCAATACGTCCATTAAAAGAGGGCACCTGAGAGATGCCTTTTCTTTTCCAGAACCACTCACAGCCCTTGCTTCCATGACATGGGCTTCCAGACACCTCATATCCCAACCAGCCACGTCAAAATGCAGTTGGAATTATCTGGGTCCCTCCCATACAGTTACATGACCATGTCCTCTGGTTCCCAGGCCCCTTCATCACCCCACCTTTTTCTATCAGCACGGGAGGTTTGGCCATTAGGGATGAGCTATCCCACAGCCTGAAATCCACATCCATGGCCCCGTTAACTCCAATGACCTTCACCCCACCTTGGATGCCTATTCCCAGTATAAGAAACTGGACCTCAGCTTCATAAAGAACCTCATTTTCTCAGAGATCTTACAATTATGGGCTTGCCATATTTGTAGGACTCTCAGAGTCTCACATCACTTTACCACCCCTATTGCTCTATGGAGGATCCCTTTGCCCTTAACTGTCAGGCTCCACTATGCCAGCCCCAACAAGGGCTCATCAGAACCATCACCACACTCTGCTGTCAGCTCCCTTATATGCCCTACTCCCACACTCAAAATGCAAATCCCCAATCCAGATGGGTGCTGCGGTCCCCCGCTCTACTCTTATACCTGCTCCCAAGAAGAAAGAGGAGGGGAGATGCAAGAGAGACATGAGAAGCATCATGAAAGCTAGTATGTAGTGAGCAAATAATGGCACTGGGCTTTAATATTACCAGATTTCATGCTCACAGTTGTATGAGACAGGTACAGTACTATCATTTTAGTATCACAGATCAGGAAACTCAGGCTTAGAGAGCTGGGATCTGAATGCTAGAACAGATGGGTTTTCCTTTTTTTGGAGACAGAGTCTTTCTCTGTCACCCAGGCTAGAGTGAAGTGGTGTGATCTCAGCTCACTGCAATCTCTGCCTCCCAGGTTCAAGCGATTCTCCTGCCTCAGCCTCCTGAGTAGCTAGGATTACAAGGATGCACCACCAAGCCCAGCTAATTTTTTGTATTTTTAGTAGAGCTGGGGTTTTAGCATGTTGGTCAGGGTGGTCTCAAACTCTTGACCTCAACTGATCCACTCATCTCAGCCGCCTAAAGTGCTGGGATTGCAGCCATGAGCCATCACACCCCGCCTGGAACAGATTCTTAACCCTGATGGTACATCAGAAACACTGAAAACATTTCAAAGATATACTCTGTGCCCCAGACGCTCCGTGCCTCAGACCAATAATTCACAGTTTCTGATGCCCAGGATCTTTAAATGCTCTACTGGAAGGCAGTAGTTGTCAACCAGGGACCATTCACCTCCCCGCCTCCAACCCTCAGGGCATCTGCAATGCTTGGAGACAGTCTTGGTTGTCACTACTTGGTGGGTCTGGGGTGGGGAGTAGGGGGATGCTACTGGCATCTGTTAGTAGAGGCCAGGGATGATGCTAAACATCCCATAATGCACAAGACAGCCCCAATACAAAGAACTACTGGCCGGGCGCCACCACGCCTCATGCCTGTAATCCCAGCACTTTGGGAGATTGAGGTGGGTGGATCACGAAGTCCAGAGATCGAGACCATCCTGGCTAACACGATGAAACCTGTCTCTAGTAATTATACAAAAAATTAGCCGGGCATGGTGGGACATGCCTAGATCACCCCACTGCCCTCCAGCCTGGGTGATGGTGCGAGACTCTATCTCAAAACATACAAATAAATAAAAATTTAAAAAAACTATCCTGTCCCAAAGGTCAAGAGGACTACTGTTAGAAAACCCCGTATTAGGGAGGAGGGAGCAAAATGAAGGGAGAGGTGTCAGATCCCTCTGGGTTTTCTGCTACCTTTTTTCAGGCTAATTTATGCGTATTTTAATTTCCCCACCTGTAAAAGACACCATTGCTTATCTCTGGATAGTATCTGTAAAAGACTCAGGATGAAGGATTATAATGCAGATGTAACTGTCACCATCTAGATCATGAAGGAAATGAATAGGAAAATGCCTGCACATGGGAGACATAACTGGGAAGGGGATGAGAATGGGGAAAAACACGCTGAATCAGGCTCTTCAGGATCGCAAATATTTAAACATACAGCCTCAGAGACAGCAAACTATGTCTTGGCTTCAGGGTTCAGGGACTTTTTCAAATGGGCCCATTAAATGTAAGCACAACGTGCACATTCTCAAACATTTTACATAATTTTCCAATCTCTTTAGTTTCATCAAATACACCTGCCACCATGAATAAATGCATCATCTGGAGGCGTAGCAGCAGGGCTCTGCTACCCGGGAAAGCAGAAAATCAGAGCAGTGTCAACTATGCTCTTGGAGGAGGAGTCTCGGATGGTCCAAAATTTGGGGGTACAGAGTGAACCATCAGAGTGGGGCAGGAGTTGGAGTAGGAATGGAGAAAGTAGAGAGAAAGATTAATGGTCCTTGAAAGAGTAGGGTTGTAGGGATGAGTAAGGATGGCTGGGCGCAGTGGCGCGTGTCTGTAGTCGCAGCTACTGGGGAGGCTGAGGCTGGAGGATCCCTTGAGTCCAGGAGTTCTTGGCTGCAGTGCCCTATGCCGATTGGGTGTCCACACTAAGTTCAGTATCAATATGGTAACCTCCTGGGAGTGGGGGACTACCAGGTTACCTAAGGAGGGGTGAACCGGCACTGATCGGAAATAGAGCAGGTCAAAACTCCTGTGCTGATCAGTACTGGGATCGTGCCTGTGAATAGCCACTGCACTCCAGTCTGGGCAACATAGCAAGACCCCGTCTCAGCCTCTCGAGTAGCTGGGACTACAGGCACGTGCCACTGTGCCAGGCCATCCTGACTGAAGCCCTACATGGGTCACAAAAATGGCTTTGTCATGTGACTTTAGGGCTTGAAGCTATGAAGTTCCAGTTTTTAAGTTCCTTGGTGTGGTACATTAAAGGTGCCACACTACTCAACATTCCTCCCATCAAAGTGTGGGGTCTAAATGTCAGATTCACGGACTACTGGCCCCTGCACCAGGCCTTCCTCTCTATACCTGCAATTATAGTCATGCTTTGCTTAACAACACAGAAACTTTTCTTTTTTTTTTTGAGATGGAGTCCTTGTCACCCAATCTGGAGTGCAGTGGTGCAATCTTGGCTCACTGCAACCTCCACTTCCTGGGTTCAAGCGATTCTCCTGCCTCAGCCTCCTGAGTAGCTGGGACTACAAGAACCTGCTACCATGCCCAGCTAATTTTTTTTTATTTTTAGTAGAGACCAGTTTCGCCATGTTGGCCAGGATGGTCTCGATCTCCTGACCTCTTGATCTCCCAGCACCCACCGCCTCAGCCTCCCAAAGTGCTGGGAATATAGGCGTGAGCCACACCGTGCCTGGCCAACAATACAGACACCTTCTGAGTAGCTTATCATGGTCAGGTGATTTTGTCTTCAGAGTACACTTACATAACCCTAGATGGTACAACCAACTACACACACAGGCTATATATATATAGTACACCTAATCCTCCTAGGCTACAAGCCCAGATACATGATACTATACTGCATGCTGTAGGGAACTGTAACACAATGGGGAGTATTTCTATCTCTTAACATAGAAAAGGTTCAGTACAAATACAGTATGAGGGAAAAAACTGGTAGACTTGTATAGGGTACTCATGATTACAATTCACAGAAATGGAAGTGTCTCTGGGTGAGTCAGTGAGTGAGTGGTCAGAGAATGTGAAGACACTTCGTTTATAAACATGTATGCTTACTTTATAAACATGGTATACTTAAGACTATACTAAATTTATCACAAATATTTTTCCTTCAATAATAAATTAAACTTCGCTTACTGGAACTTTTATGCTTTACAAATTTTTAAATTTTTTTTAACTATTTCTTTTTTAAGAGATGGGGCCTCACTATATTGTCCAGCTAGAGTACAGTGGTTTTTCACGGACATGATCATAGCACACGACAGCCTCAAACTCCTGCGCTCAAGCCATCTTCCCATCTCAGCTTCCAGAGTAGCTGGAACTGTAAGTGCGCGCCGCTGTGCCTGGCTCTTAACTTTCTGACTCTTCTAACAACACAGAGTTTGAAACACAAGCACATTGTACAGCTGTATGAAAATATTTTTTCTTTATATTCTTATTCTATAAGCATTTTCCTATTTTAAAATTTAACTTTGAAAACTTTTTTGTTAAAGACTAAGACACAAACACACATATTAGCCTAGGTCTACACAGGGTCAGGATCATGAATATCACCGTCTTTCCACCTCCTCACCTTGTCCTACTGGAAGGTCTTCAGGGGCATTAACACACACGGAGCTGTCATCTCCTGTGATAACAATGCCTTCTGAAATGCCTCCTGAAGGACCCCGCCTGAGGATGTTTTACAGTTAACTTAAAAAAACAGTAAATAGAAGGAATACACTAAAATAATGATAGTATGATAATTTCATATACTAGTAACACAGCCATTTTTTAAATCAAGTATGACATACTGTACATAACTGTCCTCAAGTTTTATATAATTGGCAGTGCAGTAGTTTGTTTACACCAACATCATCACAAACACATGAGTAACGTGTTGCATACGTTCAGATGGCTGTGATGTCACTAGGCAACAGGAACTTTTTAACTCCATTATGATCAGATGGGAGCAGTGTGGTGTGTACAGTCCACTGTTGAGATATGTCATCATGCAACATGTGACTCTATAGACGTAACACTCATGTTTCTCTGTCACAAAGTCCAGATGGAGGATGGGATGACCATTCTCATTTGCCCTTCCAACCCACTCTTTACCCTTCTCCTAACTGTTCTGTGCCTGGAGAGTCTGGCCATTTATTTGCTTGTTTGGATGGATTCTTGATCTATTGCTAAGGATGGAATGCAGTGATATGATCTCGGCTCACTGCAACCTCCACATCCCAGATTCAGGCAATTCTCTTGCCTCACCCTCTCAAGTAGCTGGGACTACAGGCGTGCACCATTACACTCATCTAACTTTTGTATTTTTAGTAGAGGTGGGGTTTGGCCATGTTGGCCAGGCTGGTCTTGAATTCTTGGCCTTATGTGCTCCACCCACCTCAGCCTACCAAAGTGCTGGGATGACAGGCATGAGCCACTGTGTCTGGCCAAGTCTGATCTTTATAGACCAAGTTAAGTGGGCTCCTTCTGCCTCTGATTTCTGGTTGAGTTTGGTCACTGGGAGGCATCAGTGGGAGTCTCAGAGGTCAGATTTCCCCAGCTCCTGTTAGGGTCCTGATCCCACAGTTCTAGTTCTTACTGGGTTCCTTCATACCTTCCTGCTTCTGTATGGTCTCCCCTCAGCCCCGCCCACACCTCTTAGCCCCTCCTGAAACCATTTCAGCCTGCAAGCTGTAACCTGCCAGGACCCAACCAATACTGAGGACCTTTCCTCAGCATGCCACTTGTCCTGTAGGCTGGAAAGAAAGGACACAAGACTTTCAAGCATTCATAGATATTTGCTGATCCCTAAAGGGAATGGCACCAATGTAACAATCCTGAGAATTTATACATGTTATATATACTTTTTAAAAGCTTCACAAAGCTCTTGAGTAATGGACCAGAAAAGCTGTTTCTAAGGAAACCTTAAAGCTTCCACTCATTTCCTGTTGTCCCAGATATGGTGCCCAGCACACCTTGAATCCTGTAGGCTGTACCTGATAATACAGGTAAGGTAGTACAGAACTGTGAACTGGGTTCACTCCTGACCCCACTGTGGTCAACTGATGACCTCTGTCTTAGAATCTGCAAGAAAGATTCATAACATTGATGTTTTTAGACTTGCCAGTGTTCCAGGCACCATGCTGGACGTGGAAGAAATAAAGGTAAATTTTAAGACAGTCCCCATTCTCCAATGTCAGGTGCAGAGGCAACGTGATAGCCAATCAGGAGATCCCACAGGAGAATGACAGGGCTCCTACGATGGCAAGCTCCGTGGCTTTGCATCCCTGAGTGGCCATCATCACCCAGATAGAGACCATCCAAGGAAAGCATCCTGGAGGAGAAGGCATTTCAGTGACTAGACAACAGCCACCAGGGATATCAGGGCCAGCTAGGACTTGTGACTCTGTGCTTGTCAGCCTCCATGAAAACTCGAAAAATACAGTTCTCCATGCTCTGCCTCCGAACACAAAAGAATCCCCAGGGGGCAGTTTTGGATAGATAAATGTGGGGGGAAAAGTCATCCTCCCAAAAGAAATTCATACCAAACTAAGGGATGCCAGGCAAGCTGTGGCCCTGGCAGAAGTCTTCAACACTCTGCCAGCCCTGCTTCTATTGCCCACAAGGCCTGGTGCTTCCTTCAGGGCATTCTGCCTGGGGGCACAATTCAGTGAAAGCATCTCCTATCAGGGAGTCCCTTTCAACACGCGCGTCAGGTGTGCAATGGGAAGACAGGCTCAGCCCTGATTCTGGACTGTAGCTGCAGACTTCTGGTGGGGGTTGAGGGGATCAGGCAAGACCTCCCAGAGGACAGATGCTATGAGAGCTGGGGAGAATCACACAGCTGGGGTCAGACAGGCAGCAGAGACGGTCAGAGGCAGGGGCAACTGGTGTGGAAATCCTTCAACAGAAAAGGAGTGACCTCGACCGGAGCTGCGACCTCACAGCTGAGTGGCTGTGTGACCTTGGAAAAGTTATTCAGTGTCCCTGAGCTTCACTCACCTCATCTGTAAAATGGAGATAAAAATAGCTACTGACTGGGTATGAGGATTAAACAAATGAGCGCGAGGAAGTGTACTTAATAAATCGCAGTTTACTGATGTTTACTGAACGAATAAACAGTACAAGACGCTGCTCGGAGTCCTCCAGCTTTAACTTCATCATCTGTAAAACGGGGGACATAATCTCAAAGAGCTTGTTGAGGACAGGAAGTACGAGGCTCTCCAACTCCAGTGTGCCTCAGAACCACCTGGGAGGCTTGTTAAAACAGAGTGGGAGCCCCTCCCAAGTTTCTGATCCAGGGTCTCTGGAGTAGGGGATCTGAGAACAGACAGCATCCAGGCAACCCTGCAGCTGTCGGCCCAGGGACCACACTTTGAGAACCACTGCTCTCGCTGAAGCCCTTCAAAGAGTCTCTATGGTAAAAACTCAACAGTTGTTAACTGTGATTATTCTGAGAGAGTATGAGGGTGTTCAAATCATCTATTTCCAATCCCTCTCAAGTAGGGAACACCACTTTTCTTCACTTGGATAAGACAAAGAAAGGCTACGTTCTTCTCTCAGCTGCCACCACATGTCCCAAGGCCTTGGAATGTGTTACTCTTTCAGAATGAGGACAAATGGAAAGGGTTGAGAATGGGTGCAGGTTTCTACTGAAAAAAAAAAAAAAAAAAAAAAAAAAAAGCCCTGGAAATCCAGAGAGCTGGACAGTGGTTTCAGTGTGTAATGGCAGACACACCTGACCAGAATAACCCAGGCAATTTGTTAGAATGACCCTAGGGTCTAAAATGTGTGTTTGGAGTTCTGAGCTAAGAATCCTGGAGTGGCCAATCTGGAGGTTCACTCCTTATTTATGAAGGAATCCAAACCCCTGGCCCATTCCCCGGAATGCAGGCTGTACAGGGGATCAAGGCCCTTTAGTTTTGGTTAAGTGATAGCTGCTAGCTAGAGACTGCTCAGTGAAAACACTATTATCAACTGCATGCTTTTTACAAACGGTAGCAGTTGTACCAATCAGCCTGCGGTCACTGGTCCACCCCTGTATGTAAGTTCTCAATAAGCCCTGCATCCTTCACTGGCTCTGGGTCTCTTCTTCAACCTCTCAGCCACGTATTGGAGTCGACAGGAGTCTAGGATGACACAGTTGTGCCAGTTCAGTGATTTGGGGCAAATTATTTAATCTCTGGGATCCTCAGCCACCGCCTCTATTAAACAAGGGATTTAGAATATCTATACTGCTCCGAACAATCAGGTTTTTCCAAAATTCAAGCTGAAGAAGGTGAGATGCAGAGTGGCTAAGTAACATGTGCAAGGCCCCAGGGCTCAGCTGGTCTGTCACAAAGTGATAGGTTGACTTTTGAATTCAGGGTCCTGCTGTTAGGCCCACAGTAATGGCCTCAATAAAACACATACGTACCTATTAATATTTTTTTAAATGTATGGCAAATGTGCCCTCTCAAATCATCTTACAAACCTCCAGGATTGCAACTTACTCTCTTGGGACACCACTGATCTAAATCTGTCCACTCTAAATGCTGAATCATGGACCCAAAGAGAAAATTATTTCAACTATGCAGAAAACAGAAGTAAATGCACCTCCTGGCTTTGTAAGCAAAGCCTTCAGGGTCTCAATGAGAAACAGGTGTGATCAAATAGGTTATAGGACCTGGAGTGACAACAGGAAGGGCCAAACATCCCAGGAAGTCTCTGAGTGCAACCTCCCTGGACAAGGCCCTATAAATGGATGACAAATGAATGAACCATCCAGGATCTCTTTTTTTTTTTTTTTTTTGGGGGGGGGACTGAGTCTGACTCTGTAACCCAGGCTGGAGTGCAGTGGTGCAATTTTGGCTCACTACAACCTCCATCTCCTGGGTTCAAGCTATTCTCCTGCCTCAGCTTCCCGAGTAGCTGAAATTACAGGCACACTCCACCATGCCCAGCTAATTTTTGTATTTTTAGTAGAGACAGGGTTTCACCATATTGGCCAGGATGGTCTCAATCTCTTGACCTTGCAATTCGACTGCCTTGGCATCCCAAAAGTACTAGGATGACAGGTGTGAGCCACTGTGCCCGGCCTCATCTAGGATTTTCTATCTTGTATATCCTGGCCTGATAAGAATTGTTTTTCTTGTGTTATGAAGAGCACAGCCACCTGAGAAATGAGAAACCCAAATTTTACCCAGAAAACATTAAAGAATGAGACTGATTTTGTGGTGGGTCAAGAAAAGTGTGATCGATACAGGGAGACCCATCTCTGGGGTAGGTAGGTGATCAAACAACAGCCCAATACTGATCCATCATGGGGGCCTCTGGAAGACCAGCCCAGTCCAAAAAGTCCACACACATTCACACATTAGCCAGACAATCACTCAACAATGATCAGTGTAGCGCCATGCTATGGTCATGCTAGATGACTCATCAAGCTTTCCTGCTTTTAGAATGTGCCTTCATTCTAGAATGTCCTGACCCTTCACCTCACCTATCAAATTCTTCTCCACATTTCAAGACGTAACTTCACCTCTTAGGACCTTGGTTTCCTCATCTAGAAAGAGGGAATAACAAATGTGTCAACTATTTATTTATATTAGAGACAGGGTCTTGCTCTGTCACCCAGGCTGGAGTGCAGTGGCATAGTCACGGCTCACTGCAGCCTCAAATTCCTGGGCTCAAGCAATCCTCCCACCTAAGCTTCCCAAGTAGCAGTGATTACAGGTGTGCTCCACCACACCCAACTAAATTTTATATATATATATATATATTTTTTTTTTTTTTTTTTGTAGAGATGGGGTTTCACTATGTTGCCCAGGCTGGTCTTGAACTCTCCTGCTCAAGCAATCCTTCCACTTTGGCCTCCCAAGGTACTGGGATTACAGGTAGGAGCCTGTGCCAGGCCCCATGTCAACTCACTGTTGGGCAAATTAACTGAGATGACTCGTGTGAAGGACTTAGAGCCTGGCACCTTGTAATTAATGGGTATTGGCAATCATCAATAATAATTATTATAAAGAGTTTATAGTAAGCTGAAGGTTCTACATTTAAGGTCTGAGTCCAAAATTTCCTCAAATGTCAGGCATCAAGTTCTTTTCTTCTCCACTCACTCACTCCTCTACCTTCAAGTAAGTTTGGGATAGCATTTTTCCCATCATTGAAGGGAAGGTCTTCAAGCTGCCCAATTCCCTCTGTTCCATCAAATACCAACACTGCCTGTCACCTCTCCCCATGTAACAATGTAAAAGGCACAGGAATGAGAAGGGGAGACACCTGACTCATCATGTGGGCTGTGGCTGCCACTTTGTAACCTTAGGCAAGACTCTTTTATCATTTTTAAAATTAGAGTTAGATCTTTGCTGTTATTCTTGGTGGCACAATTTCTAAAACAAGTTTTACAAGAAAGCAGAATATGCAACAAGAGAAGGCTACTCTGGGGCCAGCACTGACAGGGGGCTGGCAGAGATACGGTCCCTTGCCTTGGCCATGGTATGGTAACCAGCCTCGAAGACTGTCACCAAAGATCACTGCCCCCTGGTTTTCATGCCCTGTGTAGTCTCTCCTATACTGTGTCAGAGCTGGGCTGTATGACTAATGGAATTCATCAGAAGTAATAGTATATGACATCCGATATTAAGTTATAAAAGTCATTGTAGCTTTTGCCTTCCTCTCTGTTCAAAATGCTTACTCTGGGAAAAGCTAGCTGCCATGTATGACAAAACCTGAACAGTCTGAAGGAAATGAGGACTCCACTCCTCTGAGTCAACTATGTGGATGCAGAGTCTTCAGCCCCAATCAAGCCTTCAGATGACTCCAAATCCTGATGTCATCTTAACTGTAATCTCATTAAAGGTTGAGAGTCATAATTCCCAACCAAGCTGCTCCTAGATTCCTAATTTTCAGAAACTAGGAGATAATAAATGTTTGACATTTTAAGTTGCTAAGTTTTGGGGGTATCCGCTGTGTAGCAATAAATAATATATACAGGGAGGGTACCTAAGGCTCCCTGAAATCATTACAGGAGACAGTCCCTCCAGGTTCCTTCCAGCTCTAACATCCCCTAATTCCAGGGCTTGAAATTTTAAAAAGACATTTTTATTTTTGTGGATTTACATCCGTGAAGAAGTTCCAAAGATGACATATTGAGCTAATGAAATGTGAATCTAAATTCTATAATGGTATCCTAAGGGCAAACCCCTTCACTGCTGAGTTATTACATAAAGTCCGTGAAGACACAATAAAAAAGAAAGAAAAAGTACATTAAAAGACTGTAAGGTTAGTTAGAGTCCAGAATATACAGCTGAGAAGCACCAAATTTTATAAACATGTTGTCTCCAGCAAAATTCAAATCGCCCCACTGAGCTAATAAATGCATCCATAGTCTGGAAAACAATTTAAAACAATCCAACTTCTTTTAGAAGAACAGACAGGTATTTGCTTAAACCCACTGAGGAATGATTACCTCATGGGGCCGCTAGGTAAAAGATAACCCACCCCTATATCATGACTGTGACCCTAAAGTCTACAGAGGTGAGTCCCCTGTGCAGCACAAAAATAAAGACCTGGGCTCAGCAACTGATGAGTGTCTGGGTCCCACAAGCTCTAATTCACAGAGCTTCAGTGCAATGATACAAAAAACAAGTTCTAGACTAAAACTGCCTAGGTTTAATCCCAAGTTCCACCTCTTTAAGGCTGTGTAACCATGAAATAATTATAAAATCTTTCCTAACAAAAGTTTCCTAATCTGTAAAATGAAGAAAGTATGTTGTGTGAAATTACATGAGATATTTTATGTAAAGCTTTAGCATGATATCTGGTATATTTCAAGGACTGAGTAACTGATTTTACTATAATACATTATTACTGAGAAATGAAGTTCAAAGCAAGGAGCAGAAGGAAAAATGGGTACTTCCTTAAGAGGTAGTCTGATATCAGAAGGTATCATTCATCCACTTTCCATAATAACAATATCCATTATGGCAGTTCTTAAGTACATCCACAAATTCTTAGACGTTGCTCTCATTGAGAGACTGGCATGTGCTGCTTGAGCTTCTGTGACCATTTCAAGTAATAGAATGTGTTATCAGAAGTGACACTAAGTGGCTTCTGAGGCCAGGTCAAGAAAAGTTCTTCCTTTCTGCCTTGCTTACGGGAATACTTATACTTAAAGCCTTTAGCTGCCATGTAAGCAGCTGACTTCCTAGAGCTGCCATGTTATGAGGAAGCTCAAATCAGCCCAGGCAGAGACTACATGAGGCTGTAAGTCTAGAAGAAAGGTAGGCTGGGTCACTACCCACTGTTCCAGCTCCAGCCATACACTAATGCCACCTGTATGAAGGATCCCAGACCAGAACCACTCAGGTAAGCCCTTCTCAAATCTCTGGCCCATAGAAACCATGAGAGCTAATAAAATAATTGGTGCTATTTTAAGTCATTAAGTGTTAGGTGTTTTTTTTTTCAGGCAGCAGTAGAGAAGTAGAATATCTATAATGAATATATGCGATACTCACACACAGCTTCCCCTGCCTCCACCTCATTTCATCCTCACGATTGCACTGGGAAGAACATGTTGTTATTTTGATTTTATAATGATGAAATAGACTCCAAAAGGGTAAATGAATTGTCTAAGGTCACATGACTAATGAGTAGCAAAGGAAAGTCTCCTGTTCAGCAATTCTGACACCAGTTCCAGGGATTGTCTATCTTCTGTACAACAGCTAAGTCCTAGAATAGACCTGAACTGGAAAGGCAAGAAAAAAATACACATATCCATACACGCATGCGCATGAGTGAAGATCAAGGGGGATCATTCTGCTCCAACTTCTGAGGCACACAGAGGCCAGGCCATCCCTGAAACCACACTGCCCAGACAACAGAAATATGCAAGAATAAGACAGGCACCTATTTGAAAGTCACGTAATTAGCAAACGGTAACAGGGCCAAAGGGCTGATGATGGCCCGTTGTTCCTATCACCAGACAGCTCAGCTGACAGCCTTGGCATCATGACAGAAGAGTTTTCAGAAACGCTTTTTGGAACCCAGAGAAGTTTCAGCAACACCCACAGATGGTGACAGCATCGCTGGTTACGTGGCCCTGCACCCTGACAGGATGTCAAGATGAGCTTCAGCACTTGGAACCAAAAAGTGCTGTGATGATGAAGGGAGTTTCTATTTTGACTCCACTGACTGACATTTCTTGTCTGCCTCTGGCTTTTCCACTAAAATCCTTAAAGACACCAAATGATGGAGACTGAGGAAGTATACTGCTCTTGGATAGGAAGCCAGTACCTTGCAGAGAGTGCTTTGAAATATGACTGCAGCGGGCTAAGACTTTTAAGTGCATCTACAGAAGTTCTGAATAGGACCATGGGTTCATCACAGAAGAATTCTATCAAAAATAACCTCTTAAGAATCTAAGACGTTAACATGATCAGTAAAGACAAAGAAAGAGAAGAAAAACAAATTCTAATTCTCAGGAACAAAAGACTAGAAAATAAGTTGTACTAAAAGTCAATGTGGCTACTTGGGCAGACACCCAGCTACCTGTAGGAGTTACTCTGTGGCACCTGAAACCCCAGCGAGACAGAACCATTCAATTCCCTGGAAAGGAGGCTGAAGCCAGGGAGCCAAGCGGTCTGGCTCAGCAGATTCCCCGAACCCCACACACGGATGCCAGCAAGCTAAGATCCACCGGCTTGAAGTTCTCACTGCCAGCACAGCGCTCTGTAGTCTACCTGGGAGGATCCAGCTTGGTGGGGAAAGAGGCGTCTACCATACCGAAGCCTGAGTACACAGTTTCCCCTCACACAGTGGTAAGGGGAGAGAAACTCCTGGCTGGAGATGTAACAGCAGGAAGAGAAATCTCCCAGTAAATATGACTCATTTTCTCTCATTTATGCCTTCTTTTCCCCTTTTCCTTTTTTATTTTCCACCTCCTTGATTCTTATTTGTTCTTTAGGTTCTAAGACATAATAGTGTAAATACGCTTGGGGAAAAAATTTGCTCACTTTGGGCTATATCACCTGGTTAGCAGAGTTCCCATCCAAACTAACCCTTTCTACACCAACCCCATGGCTGTGATCTGCTAGCAGAGGACTTGAAATAAATCCAATTATGTCTTCACCAAGGCAAGAATGGAAGATCCCTAAGTTAGGGACCTCCCCAGACCAGCCTAGAACAAAGGAACCCATTAACATGGCTCAGTGCCCGTTTTCATACATAGAGATATTAACTAACAAAAGCCACTGACAATGGTTGTCAAAGACTGAAGGGCAGTGGGCCTGGCATACAGTCATGGTGAATAAATGTTCAGCATTTATCACGTCCTGACATTTGTACTTACTTATTTGTTTATCATCTCTCCCCTATCTCCTCCGACAGAATGGAGGGAACCAGAGGGAAGGGAGTTCTAACTTTTTTGTTGCTGTTGTTCACTGCTGTTTCCGAACACATAAAACAGAGATAAAAACACGAGTGCAATAAATGTTTGCTGAATGAATAGATAAATGAATGAGCGATGGTGATGCAGTGGAACCACATTCTCGCCCAAGTTCTCTGGGTTTGGCTGAAGGACCAACTCATTAGGTCCTCAATTCCTTCCTGCTATGATGGACATTTGTTTCACACAGTTCCTTCTCACATGGCACATTCCTCCTTGGATATTCTGACAGATATCCTCTACCTCTCCAGCAATCCATTCTTCAACCAGGCTTGAGAAACTGGAGACATGCTCCTATCCTCAACAGCTCTCCTTGGTTATTTATTTAAAGTTTCGTCCATCACCACTGAACTTCCAGAGGACTTAGTCTGTACCACTGAGGAAGCCCTATATTTTTAGTGACATGGGATAGTCCCATTTTTAGTTACAATGGATGGTATCACCAATATTACTAATAATCCCACTCAAACAAATGGCATACTACAGTTTGCAAAGTGTTCTCTCTTTAGGGAGTCTGAAGTCTAACCATTCTTTATTCCAGAAAATGGAATAAAGGTCACATCTGTGTTTAACCAAAAATAATAAAAACTAACCATCATTTTGAAAATGTACTATGTGCTAGGCACCAGTCAAGGCTTTATAGATACTCCATGAAGCAGGTATAATTTTCTTAAGTTTACTGATGAGACACCTGGAGTTCACAGAAGTTAAGGCAACTGGCTCAAGTGTGCTCAATGCATAAATTGCTAGAGCTGGGATATGAATTTAGTCTTGTCTATGTCTCAAAAGGCCTTCCTATGAATAGGCATGCCCCAATTCGTCTCTACCACAAGAACTGGAAATGAGTGTATGGGCGTTCACTGCACATATAAGCATGGACACAGGTATTTGAGGAAATAGAAGACAGTAAGTGTCCCACATTTCCAAAGAGCTGGTAAGAAAGAAAGCAGCCTCTAAAAGGGAAGAAGTAATATTAAGCTATAAAAGTTCAAATTACTGCTTTAGGTACCAGTCCCTGCTTCTGAATTGCAGAGGCTTTTTATACAGTGAAGTGATAATGAGGTCTAAGAGAACTGCCCAACTGGGCCACAACTCCAGGTGTACCATTCACACCATAGTCTAAGAAACACGACCTACAGGATGACAGCTAGGTGTAGAAACCCTGGGCATGTCAACATGAACCACACAGACACAAGTGGAAGGTTCCGTCTGTTAGCTCGTCTTAGTATCTGTGGATTAAGCCTTCTTACATTCCGTTTTCAGATGGGAATACTGAGGCTCAAAGAGGCTAAATGACTTGTCAGGCCATTCAGCAAAATTAGTGAGCAAGCCAGACTTACACACAGGGCTAGAATCAACAACGCCAGTTCCTGGCATCTGGCTGTGTTTCCAGAAGGCATCTGCAAGGGGTGAGGGCAATCCGGACTTTGGACAACTTCCTCCCCAGGCTGCAGGTGCCCTTTACCTCGCATTTCTCCACGACCGGCTGCTGCCCACACTCGGAGCTGTTGCCTGCCACGATGCCAGCCCGAAGGTTCTCGCTGTCCCCAGTGCCCTCCTCCATGGAGTAGGTCTTGGAGTGGTTGCCTCGACGATGGGCAGGGGCTCGGCCCTGGGCCAGGCTGAGCTGCCTGCGGAGAGCGCGGTTCTCCGCCTCCACCTCGCGCATGCGCACCTCCAGGCTCTCTCGCTCCCGCTGGCTGGAGGCCGTGTACCTGGGGCTGTGCGCCTGGGACTCCAGCGGTGACAGAGACACGGGCTTTCCATCTGGGGAGCGAGAGACCAGAGAAGCGTTAACCAGGATGAACCATGTTGCAAGCCCCTCCACGTTTCCGACATCCATTACTACATGGCGAGGCTCCTTGCACAACCCCCTGTTTAAGGGAAGCAGATGGAAAGTGAGTTACAAATAAACACATCCAGATTGAACTGGGAACAAAGTTGAGAACAGAACAACTTATTATGGCAATAAAAATTAATATGCTTTTTAGAGAAGGCAATCATCATAAAACTGTTTCTATTTAAATGTACTGTCTTCCTCTCGCTACTTGGCATGTTTCTAGATAGGCTTTCTTAACAACGAAGAATTATGGGCCACGCATGGTGGCTCAGGCCGGTAATCCCATGAAGCAAGTATAATCTCTTGATCACAAGGGCAAGAGATAGAGACCATCCTGGCCAACATGGCGAAACTCCATGTCTACTACAAATACGAAAATTAGCAGGGTGTGGTGGCATGCGCCTGTAGTCCCAGCTACTTGCAAGTCTGAGGCAGGAGAATCACTTAAACCCAGGCAGCAGAGGTTGCAGTAGGCCAAGATCACAACACTGCATTCCAGCCTGGTTACAGAGAGAGACTCTCTCAAAAAAAAAGAAAAGGATTATGAAAACAAAAGGTAGGGGGGATTGGGGAGAAAGACAATGAGGGAAGAAGGAGTATGAGGAAGTAGAGGAGAGGAAGAGAAGGAGTAAAAGGAAAAGAATAATAATGACTAAGTTTATTGAGCTCTTCCTATGCAAATCCTGTTTTCAAAGCATCACCTCTCAGGGGAAACAATCCTCCATTTGCAGGCAAGATATCTTTCTACATATTCCAATAATGATTTGAATGTAGCACTACGAAAACATGTATCTGTCATACTGCATTTGGTAAACAGTTTTACTAAATGTTTCCTATGAAGATTGAGAGTTCAAGGTAGGCAAAGGCAGATCTTCCTTGTCTTTGTGGTAACATGTCACAAAGTCTGAGAAACACCAGAAGGGTGGATACATGGTTCCATGCCAAGAATAAATAATTAAAGGCAACAAAGAAGAAAGATATAGGGGCATGACCCATCTCAAGGTTTTCCAAAAAAAAAAAAAAAACAGTTACCATAAAGTGAGTGCCAGCAACACTGTATGTCACAATTACACAACCCTGCAATAAAAACTCAGGCACAGAGAGGATAAGCAGGTCTCAGCGTGATACCAGGAGAATGGTGGGGTCAGAATTCACAACCAGGTCTCTCTGATGGCTGAACCTGTGCACTCTCCACTTAAATAAACCTTCACTGCAGGTTATTCAGAGAGCTAACATTAAAAAAAAAAAGAAAAAAAACTTAGTAGTATAAAAACCCCATCTCCTAAGAATACTTAGTGTATCACCTTGTATACTGTAGGTGCTCAAGGCATGCTTACTGTTCAGGAGTCCCAGTGACACAAGGCATACCCAAAGCTATCACTTATTTCTGTTTCCACTATGCAGAAATCCTGGGCTACAGCTATTTACAGCCAACTCAGGGGTTACCAAGCAAAAAAGCATTATCTCTAGAAAATCATCCTCTCTCAGCTGCCTGTCAAAAAAAAAAAGCTCTTCTTTTTCCATACTTCAAGTTTTTCCTTCCTGCCCAGACCCCACTGAGCTTCCAAACTGTCCCAGAGAGTCTCTGTGACTCACAAACTTGAGGACCAAAGAATGTGATGAATTACACCCTGTATGTCTCACTTGTGCTGTGTCAGCCTCTGCCCAGGGCTTGTGATGTATCTTTGGACCTTAACAAATAGGACTCTTTTTTTTTTTCCTCTTAATCACCTCAGGGTTAAACGCCTAAGCTCCTGGTCCTCCCCTATCAATTCAACAAATATGATTCACTGAATTGCACTGCCTGGGACCATGAAATCAAAGGCCGAGGTAGAATCGGCAGGGGACATGAAATCACAGGTTGATTAGCGTTGCATTGTCATCGACTGGCCAATTACAGGCTCCAACCCAAGCTTTTGAAGACCTGTCTCCCTGTTTGGTACAAGTAAGAATGAAAAAGAATAGGCAGCTATGAATAATTGTATGTTCTCAACTACCACTGACTCTTTGAGCAGGAGTGGGTAAAGATGAACATCTGGCTTCCACGGGAGTTACGCTTTCTTTACTATCTACATGGATTTGCACCATGCTAGGGAGCTCATGATGATAATGCCTTAGGTTGCTATCAGCGCAAGGAAGTGGTAATAGTTATCCCCATTATGGATCCAGAGACTGAGACTAAAGTTTAAATCCTGTTCCTATTATGTTGCAGTTTGACTGTAAACAAGGTCTCCTGGATGTTGCACTCAGCTATGCTCCTGCATTTATGTGCTAAATTAAGAGGTAAAAGGCCGGGCGTGGTAGCTCACGACTGTAATCCCAACACTTTGGGAGGCCAAGGCGGGCGGATCACGAGGTCAGGAGTTCGAGACAATCCTGGCCAACACAGTGAAACCCTATCTCTACTAAAAACACAAAAAATTAGCCAGATGTGATGGCACATTACTGTAATCCCAGCTACTAGGGAGGCTGAGGCAGGAGAATCACTTGAATCTGGGAGGTGGAGGCTGTAGTGAGCAAAGATTGTGCCGTTCCACTGCAGCCCCCCGCCACCCCCCCCGCCCTCCACAAAAAAAAAGATAAAGCTCTGGAGACTCAGAGGGTCTCCTCCTCAGGAAAGGATTCTGGAGCACTGGGGCAGAAATGCAGGAAGGTCAACAGGGTCCCAGGGTCTCTAGAACATTAACAAATGGGACCTGCGAGTTTGTTCTTTGGAGGGGTTACATCAATGCTCTGAGCTTCGTTTTTCTCTTCTGTGAAATGGGAACATAAACGTTCCAGTAAGAGTGATGATCTACCATCAAAGTATAGAGGACTGTGCCCCTTATTGGGAGGCGCTTGGCATCAGTGAGTTCTTGTGACCCTTTCTCACTGAGGGAAAGTGATGTCATGTGTAAGATCAGTTGATGATGTAAAGATATAAAACACTGTATTTTCAGAACACAGGGTTGTTCTGTGTGTTGTATACAGGAACAAGTAGTCAACAGACCTTGGCTTCCTTTGATATGTACTCCGAGATGAGGCACTGTTGACCGTCCTGCCTTCATCCTCAGCGGGGTCAAGGTTAATCCTTACAAACATGGAGGAACAGGCGAGCAGGCTTCACCAAAGAGGCCCGGTCACATTCTCCAGCCCCTCTCCTGAAAGCCCCGTATGTTAAACATTTATGTAAGTTATAATTGCTTGATTACCGTCTTAAGAGAAATGTTATCCGACATCCTGTGTCCATTTCTGCACTGCTTTAGAACCCAAATGGTTTTAACCAAACTTAACTCTCAAAGACTTGCAGGGGTTTTCCTACATTTAAAAGCCCTATAGATTTGCCACCAATGAAGGCACACCAAATAACTAATGTCAGGTCTCAAAGAGCGGAACCAACGTTGAAAAAAGCAACATTCATGCTGTGCTCAACTCCTGGCATGGAAGAAGTGCTCAATTAGTGGCAGAACTGTCTTTTCTGGTTTGTTCTGTTATCTTGAGCCAATCCCTTCCTTTTCCTCAGCCAGTTTCACCTTCTGAAAGGTGGGGCCCTGGAGATGTGCTCTGAGTCCCCTCTCAGCGGCTGTATGGTCCCCATGATCCCAACACCGCATGATCAGAAGTGAATACAAGTGGGCCCTGCTGCCTTGCCAGATTCACAGCTCATTCTAGTTTTATTCATCCTGACTCTTGCTTTTATTCCTGGACTATTCCTTTTTCTGGCTCCTGACCTTTTTGCTCAGGTTTCTCCTAAGTCTCTAAGAATAAGGGGAGGAGACAGGGTCTGCATTTCTCTGTTATGTTTTACAGGCACTGGTCTGTCGCAGGAACACTCCTCAAACTTTCTGTACAGGCTGTAAAGCCCAGCACACAGGGTTATGTAAACAACTGTGCCCACATTGGTATTTCTCAAACTACCAGTGGTGAAGAACCAGTTTTTCTCCCTCCCCCAATCCATCCTGGACACAAATTTGCCCCTAACATACAAAGGTAAAACAGAGCTTGGCCCAACTGTAACTCATCACTTGAATTAAACAAATTGGTCTATACTATGTTAATCAAGACTACCGATCATACACTTGCTGGTGACAAAGTCTACTTGCTCTAGATGTTTCTAAATGCCTAGTCTCTAGTTCCATAGGTATCTTGCTGCAGACTAGCAACAGTTTAAGGATTGTAATGGTTAGTTTTATGTGTCAACTCAACTGGGCCATGTGGTACCCAAGTATGTGGTCAAATGTCATTTTGGATCTTTTTTAAAGGTGTTTTTGGATGAGACTAACATTTAAATTGGTAGACTGAGTAAAGCAAGTATCCTCTCCTGGTGTGGGTTGGCTACTTCCCATCAGTTGAAGGCATGAATAGTTGAAAAATGCTGACCATCCTCCAAATACAAGAGAACTCATCTTGCCTGACAGTCTTTGAATTGGAACGTCATCTTTTTCTTGCCTTCCAACTCAAACTGAATCACCAGATCTTTCTGGGTCTCAAGCCTGCTGGAATTTGGAATTGAACTACACCATGAGATCTCCTGGTTCTCAGGCTTTTGGACTTTGACTAGAACTACACATCGGCTCTCCTGGGTCTCCAGCTTGCTGACTCACCCTGAAGATCTTGGAATTTGTTGGCTTCCATAATCATGTAAGCCATTTCCTTATAATAAACATAGCTGTACATACACATCCTAATATCACTGCTTCTCTAAAGAACCTGACAAATACAGGGATGAACAATGGCCTGCAGATCACACCTCGAGTAGCAATGCCCAATATCTAGTCTCCACCCCCAGGTCCTGGCATGCTTCCTATACTTCACAAGCACTTGAGGAAGAGAGAAAGAGAAGAACTAAACACCTAGAACTTTGTGTTAAAAATGGCGTAAAAAGCCTAGCGCATCATAAACTACAAGTTATTTTAAAATACATCTCATTATAATGTTAAATACCGGGGAAGAGGGAGAAAGAACTGAGAAAAGCAAACAAATCAAGTAAATTAATAAGAACATGGGATTTGGAATACTTATTCACTACCACAAGAACAGTATGGGAGAACCACCCCCATGAGTCAATTATCTCCCACTGCGTCTCTCCCACTACATGTGAAAATTATGGGAGCTATGATGCAAAATGGGATTTGGGTAGGGACACAGCCAAACCATATCAATATTCAAACTCCCTGCACTTCTCTCAGCCCAAGCCCACTAAAGCTGCAGGCACGGTACATACAGGGAGCAGTGGATAAGATCTCTTGTCCATAAGTGCCTTTACCTTTGTTTCTCTATTACCTTTCCTTCTGGTTTCCACTCTTTAGATATACACGGTCTATGTATGCACATGATGTATCATTCTATCACGGAATAGGTGTATGTGTTGATCTGCGGTTCAGCCCACTTTCAGCTTAAAACATCAAATAAGACATTATTCAAAAACTAAGCTGACAACATCCTCCTCCTCCCTCCAAAAGTTCTCAACAAACATGAATTTATCATCGAATCTGAATCTCTGAATCCACTTGAGATGAATGTTCTGAATTAAGAATCAAAACATCTAAGATTCAGAACAAAGAAGGTAAATTGAAAATCAACCTCCCTGCACTGCAGTGACAGAGATTAGGGACTCACCATCCAAAATGTCCTAAGTGATGATCTCAATCAATCTGAATGTGCTGAATATCTCTGGATCGCTCTTTGAAATGAATAGGACTGGGGATCATTAACACAGGCAAAGCCAGGGCCTGGTTCGGCCTCCTACCAAAGGGGCTCGGACCCTTTCAGGGGCAACAGACCCAAGTCTCCCTCGTCTAGGAAAGCAAACTCTTGCACTCAGTGCCAGATTTCAGGAAAGCTGTCCCCCCTGCATCATCCTGCCTGTGATAAAGACACTATATCCCTAACCTTTATATGGCAAAATCTCCCTACGTACAATCTGTCGCTGAGGCCTGCCAATTCTTCCTTCCTGATGTTTGAAGCACTTGCTCTTCTCATTTTGATTTCAAACATCTCATCCAAAGCCCAGCCTCTTAATCTCATCCTAAAACAGGGGTCATCAAACTTTTTCTGTAAACATCTAGGGAGTCAATATGTTTTATTTTGCAGGCTATGCAATCTCTGCTGCAAGCACTCGACTGCCATTGTATCATAAAAGCAGCCACAGAAATACATAACAAATGGCTGTGGCTATGTTCCAGTCAAATTTTGTTTCCAAAAACAAGCAGAGGGCTAGATCTGGCACACTTCTGGGACACAGATGATGGACCCTGTCATAGAACGCTGTGTGGGTCTCCTGGGTTACTCCCCTGCCTCCGATTTCTCCCTGTTCCTGTCAGCTCCCTCACAGGTGCCATGGATAATGTTCTTCAGTCCTACTTCCACCACGTTTGCAGGCTGACAATGTACAAAATCAACTCTATCCACTTCAAGGTCATCCATCAAGTTCAACACATACTTGGTCAGTTCCCAAGGAGTGCATGTCCTTGGGTGTTGTGTGTGTCATGTCATTTTAATTTATGCAACACTGTCATGAAGTGGGTGCTCTATTTCCACTTGACTAATGAAAAAAAAAAAAAGAAAGAGATACATGATTCCACTAGTTCAATGTCATCCCAGTAACAATGGCAGAGGGAGAGTCTTGAACCCAGGTTCACTGGCTCCAGAGAAATGGCTCTTTGTGTACCAAAGCAGAATGTCTCCTGTTGACCACCCTCTGAACAATTCCAATCTAATCTGTGGTTATCCTGGCTGTTTCTGCTTCATTCCCTGGTCTCTCAGGCCAGTGGTTCTCAATCTGGGCTGGCATTAAATAACTTAGAAAACTTAAAAGTATGAATGTGCAGTGGCCCCAACCTAGATGAATTCATAGAGCATCTCTGGAAGTGGGGGTCTAGTTATCGGCATTTTCTGAAAAATTTAAGGTCTGGGATACACGTGCAGGACGTGCAGGTTTATTACATAGGTCAATGTGTGCCACGGTAGTTTGCTGCACGGATTAACCCGTCACCTAGGTATTAAGCCCAGCATCCATTAGCTGTTCTCCCTGATGCTCCCCACTCCCCCAACTCCCTAACAGGCCTCAGTGTGTGTTGTCTTCCTCCTTGTGTCCATGTGCTCATTGTTCAGCTTCCACTTGTGAGAATATGCGGTGTTTGGTTATCTGTTCCTGTGTTAGTTTGCTGAAAATAATGGCTTCCAGCTTCATCATGTCCAAGCAAAGGACATGATCTCATTCCTTTTTATGACTGCATAGTATTCCATGATGTATAGGTACATTTTCTTTATCTAGTCTATGACTGATGGGCATCTATGTTGATTTCATGTCTTTGCTACTGTGAATCGTGCTGCAATAAACATACGTGTGCATGTATCTTTGTAACAGAATGATTTATATTCCTTTGAGTTTTCAGCATTTTTAAAAGCAGCCACTCCCATGAGATTCTCATGTGTAGCTAAAGTTGAGAAATGCTGACTTAGGCATTTCCCCAGATTCTCCAGCTTGGATGCAAAGGAGATCTTAGCAATGCCACACTTAATTATAGTATTGCTCTGACCCTGTATCTGATTTTCCTTACACAAGCCTGTACTATATTATTTCAGCAGTTCCCATGACGTGACTCAGACCCACATGATTTCCTGGTATTCCAGCTCCTCCAAGCACAGGGCCCACTTTGCTCCTCTGCACTCCCCTGCTTCCGGGAAGACAGTCTCCTTCAAAAGCAGTTCCCTAATAACCCAGCTGCCCAACTCTCCAGCATCCCTGGTTTCTGGCTCCCTTCTCTTGACCAATCATATGTCACCTTATTCTAACGAATGTTTCAAGTTTTCGTTTTCCATATGAGACTATATCCATTGAGCAATTTGTAATTTTTTTAAAGAAAATGTCCTCCTTTTAATTAACATAAAGATTTCACACCCTCATTCAATGCCAAATACATCAAACATCATTTGATGTTTCAAAGTAAATTAAATACTGAAGCCGAAGTCATTTTATAAAAATTTAGAAAACTCCATTTGATCTTAAAAGTTAATTTTGATCACGAGATGTCCACAGGAGAGCTGAGTCTGCCAACATGTTATTAGCTTTTCCTTTCTAGGCAGTATGTAAGTCATAGCAAGATATAGGTCCAGGTTGAGCCATTTTCTTAAGCTTCAAAAGCATGGAATCAGATTTGCTTTCGGAAGGAAAATGGCAATGATGACACACAAAGGCTGCTGGCTTGTTATGAGGTACACAGGGAATGTTTTACCCCGAAATTCCCCTAAGTGATTTTCTGGAAGTTATCTTTGGCAACCAAAGCATACTTGAGTTCCAGCAAAGGCCCTCGAGACAGATCTTCTGACAAAGATGGAAGAACAGTAAAGAGAAAAAAGAGTTCCTCACCAGCTTCTAAAAAGAATTTGCAACCACAGTGCCAGGGAAAGAAGCCTGGATTCATTGCACCATAATAGCCTGAATGAGATCTGACTTTTGTTTTCCATAAAGTCATTTCCAAGAACGTTAGCTTAAAAAGCTTCATTAAGTCAAGAAAATGAAGACATTTTTAGCAACAATTTGCTGTATCCATACCTGGGTTTAGACTATAAATGCTTTGTGTGTGTCCTAACGAGTGATGACAACAGTTTTTGTCTCTTGAAACTTCAGGTTCAATGATTTCAAAGCTTCAAATACTTTGGTGTGTGTGTGGGTTTTTTTTGGCCAAATATGCTAACTTCTGAAAGTTGGAGGCGATTGGTCTTTGAACCACCATGATGGGGTACCTGCATCTTTCTGCTTTTGCAACTGGCCCATCATATTCCCAAGGAGTCTGAGTATCTGAGTATGGACAGAAGGGCTTTGTTAGTAGCGTTCGAATCGTCACCAAACAAGGCCAAAAAAAGAATGTATTTAGTGCTCCGTTTCCTAGAAAAATAGATTTGACCGCAGAGTCAAGGTCTTCTCTTACTTAGATCACCAGGTGGTATAGAAAACAGTCATTGGACAGTAATGATAACAGTGTCCACTAGAAAAGGTAAATATAATCACCACAAATCCTGACAACTGATCTGTGTGTGAGGGCACAATAAATTGACATTCCAGTCATCTTTGATGAGCCTCTGTTCCCAGTTAGCCCTTAAACGTCAATCACTTTTTACATAGCCTCCAAGAAACCACCAGCTTTAGTGGTAGTCTCCAGTGGTTGAGTCTCAGAAAGCAGCCTTTCTCCTTCCCCAGTTTCTTGACTCCTATTTCATACATACGCAATAGTTGGACACAATCCCCTTTGTTGGTAGATTCGTCAAAACTAAAAGCTAAACAACCACAATGATTTTATCCTTTGCAAAGCATCAACTGAGTGTCCTCAATGTGGCTATTTACTATAAAATCAGATGCAGAAATACTATAGAATTGCTTAATTTTCTCTTTAGCAGCACTCAAGATGAAAGATTTCGTAAGTATTTTTCTCCACTGATTTAATTTTTTAAAATCTTTGCAATAAATGTGTTATTTTATATGAAATATTCATAGCCCTTATAAAATCCCACTAAAATGATCCAAGAGTGAGGCAAATCACATGTGCAAAGAATCGTATTTTACAGTAAAAATTTTTAATGAGCTTTTTTTTTTTTTTGTAGCCAAAATCTTGTTCAAATCAAAAGACCCACATGGGATGATTTTTTAGCAAAGGTTTTTAATTTTCTTTTGCATTCATCACACTAAGTATGTTGAAAACTATTCTTTTCTCACTTTGTGAATCCATACTTGCAGTAAACCTTAAATAGTCATTCTTGGTGGCCATATTCATTTACCAAAAAAGGTTCTGTAATTTTTTTTTTTCTTGTTTTTGAGCCAGGGTCTCACTCTGTCGCCCAGGCTGGAGTGCAGGGGTGCAATCTCGGCTCACTGCAGCCTCTGCCTTCCATGTACAAGCGATTCTCTTTCCTCAGCCTCCCAAGTAGCTGGGATTACAGGCGCATGCCACCACACCTGGCTAATTTTTGTATTTTTACTAAAGACCAGGTTTTACCATTTAGGCCAGGCTGTTCTTGATCTTCTGCCCTCAAGTGATCCATCTGCCTCAGCCTCCCAAAGTGCTGGGATTACAGGTGCAAGCCAATGCACCCAGTATTTCTGTGATTTTTCTAAAAAAGTGAGGAACACTAACAATGTCTGGTTTGGGTTACAGAAGGATGAAAAATTTCAACGGCAAACAGCAGCTGTCTGAGGATGCCAGACAGATGAGCAAAGCCCTGAGCCCAGTCAATCCTGCTCCTTGGGCTTTCCTGCCTCTCCTGCTGTGATCATCTAACTTGAGGGGTAAAATATCCAAGTGCAATTCAGATCTATGGAGAAGAGTTAGGAACCTTATCAAAAAGGATCCAACAGAATGATGACCTGACATCATGAGTGTGACTTAAATTGGACTGCATCAGAATTGAACTATGGTGCCCTGCTGTCCTCGGGAGGGAGGCGGACTACCAGATAACCCACTCAGACTTTGATAACCTTCTCTGTGTTTGGAAGACAGTAGTCCCATGATTGCCATGGGGCTGTAAGAAGAAAACTGAATGTGAAACAGGACTAAAAGTTTAGATCAGGGGTGTCCAATCTTTTGGCTTCCCTGGGCCACACTGAAAGAAGAAGAATTGTCTCGGATCACACATAAAATACATTAACACAAAGAACAGCTGATGGGTTTTAAAAAAAAGAAAAAAAGAAAAAAAAAAAAACTTCCAAAAGAACCTCACAATGTTTTTAAAGTGTCCAAATTTGAGCTGACTGCCCACTGTACCTGAGATTGCACACATGCCAAACCTGAGCAAAAGTTCTCTTTCCTTATACGGCATGTACGCAAGGATAACATGGAAAGAAAGCCTCTGCCCCATCTTTTCAGGAGCTCTGACATCAGTGAGGATGGACTTGACTTACATCATATTCTCGGAGCCCTCTGACATACTCCATCTCCTCCACAGTCACTTGGCTTTGAGACAAACCACCGCCCTTCACCCAAACACCCCACCCCTTGCCCAACGTTCTATGGATACCGCCTGATATGCAAGCTACACTTCACTAGAATGTCCAACTCCGGCCAACTCTGGCCTGCAGTGTTCACTCTACAATAGTGGAACCAGATGAGAGACAGAAAGTATGAGGCTGATATAAAGACAAATAGAAAGAGCTAGTTATCAAAGATAAGGAGGACTCTGTATTTGTTAAAGTTAGCAGTGGCAACACAGCCAACCAACAGCATGAGTAGCTGCCATGCAGAATATTCTAACCCATTCTAAAAAGCAATGGAAGCAAGTACCTTTGCGAATGTGGTTGATTCCTTCAATAGCATCACTTTGCTGTAAACTGCCCCTTCACCTAAATCAGTGTTATCTTCCTCAGCTCAATTGTAAATTAAAAAACAAGAGAAAACAAGCAAAAGCCTGCCTGGACATTTCTTTGCCTTTAAGTGACTGTCCTCCTTTTTCCTATCTTCTTTTCCTTATTCACAGTAGCATCCAACCCCCTTTATCAGTTTGACTTGCCTTAAAGCTATATTCCAGTTCCCACAAAGATCTACATTAGAAAAAGAAATAGGAGGAAAAAGAAAAAAAACATATCACCTCTTTTTTCACTCTTTCCTGACAAATCCAAACTATCCCTTAGGAGAAAATCAGAATGAGGTTTTATCAAAATAGATCAGGGAGAGAGGGGAATAGAAGATTTCATCAGGAGTTCAGCTTGACAGAAATAACGCTTTATCGGGAAGGGTACTTGGCAAAGACAACATGTTACCAAGAGCAAGATGGATGTTTGGGTAAAATATTGTGCTAATACTTATTAAGCTCAAAACTGCCATCTCTGCTTTTGACGGGTGGGTATCTTCTTCCAAATCCTACACCTGAGAGTTTTTATAAGGTGTTTCCAGCAGTCTTATAAAAGTAAGAAGAATAAAACGAAGAACTCTCAAGTCAACACCACTGTAAGGCAAGGTCAGGATTTTCTTCGACAAGTTGAGAGGAAGGATGGGCTTAAGTGCAGGAGGCAGTAACAAACACAGGGGACCAAGGAGAAGCCTTTGATGGTGAAGCCTCCAGTAGAGGATCCTGGTTTTTGACCCCAAAGAGCCCCTTGCAAGACAGAGGCCCACCTGACGGACTGATCTCAGAGACAGCATCAGGATGGGGGTGATGGGGCTGATCTGTCAAGAGGAGATCCTGGTTCAAGCCTTGATGGACTTTCTGAAATTGCTGGTGAAATCTCCTGCGTTTTATACTCCCATCTTCTGGCCCTGAAGAGTCCTCAGTGAACCAAAGATCCTCATTAACAAGGATTTCAGGAGCCCCTATACATAAAAGCCCTATGCTAACTTCCTCAAAGTGGCAGTTAGAATAAGCATTAAGAATTTGTTCTTTCCTTTGCATGTTTTGTCATTGGGTGAATTACCACTGACCCTCCCACACCTGGCTCTAATCCCTTCTAGTAACCCTTCTTCAATCTGCCCAGGGTGAGCTGGCTCCTCCTCTCCTTTCACCATCCTCAGATTTCCTACTACCTTCCACAACACAGATAAGGTAGTGGCTCTTACTCCATGTGTAACGACGCTTTATGGCACCTCCACTGTCTCAACATGTTAACTGAACACCTGTTCAGGGCAGGAGCCATGCTGAATCATCTGTGTTTCCCAGTGCCTGGCATAAGGTGTATACGCAGTGGATATTCTTATGCAGCCACCACATTACGGAGGGAGATGATGACTTGGGAGTACCTCGATGTCCCCACATCCAACTGACAGCCTTGGATTTCCACCTTGAAAACCTTCTGCTCCTTTTCTCAAACATGATGACAAAAAACTGTCATCAGGTTTGTCCCCACTGCAGAGGCCAAAAATCTAGGATTCACTCCTGAATTTCTTCCCTCAATGTCCCGCATGCCACCATTAGCAACGTATTTGAATGCTGGTTTGATCTTCAAAATATACTCTGAATACAAACACTTCCCCACAACCCCCACCACTATGACCCTAGTTCTAGGACCCAGCACCTCTTACCTGGACTCACTCAATAGCCAACTAACTGATCATTCTGCCTCAGTCATTCTACTTGTCACTCATAGCCAGATGGCCTTTAAAAATGGTTATCAGACCACATCTGGATCCTGTTTGAAACTGCCTTCCCAGGACTTCCCATCAAACTTAAAACTCAAGTAGCTTAAGTGACTTACATATAAGGTCTCAACCACAGTCACCTTTCTGACCTCAAAACTCTCTTCTGCTCCCTTGGCAGAGGAGGCAATGCTGGCCTTTCAGATGCTCCCGTGATATATGGCAAGCACTCTCCCACTCAGAGCCTCTGCACTTGCTACTGGCTCTCACCGCATTCATCAGGAATCTGCTTAAATATAATAATTCTTCAGACCAGCATCTGTAAATCAACCTTTAAAACGTCATCCCTGGCCAGGTGCGGTGGCTCATGCCTGTAATCCTAACACTCTGGGAGGCAGAAGTGGCCGGATCATGAGGTCAGGAGTTAACCTGGCCAATATGGTGAAGCCCCATTTCTACTAAAAAATACAAAAATTAGCCAAGCGTGGTGGCTACTCGGGAGGCTGAGGCAGAAGAGTCGCTTGAATCCAAGAAGCAGAGGTTGCAATGAGCCAAGATCGTGCCACTGCACTACGGCCTGGACAACAGAGTGAGATTCCATCTCAAAAACCAAAACCAAACCAAAACAAAAAATCCCATCCCTGCCCACCCTGAGGCCACAGTGTTTCCTTCACTCTGTCCCCTGGTTTCTTCTTCTCCACTGCACACGTCACAACACTCTCCTCAAGTGTAAATTTATCTGTTGCCTTTTTATTTGCCTGTCTCCACCTCTAGAACACAAGTTCAATGGTAGCAGAGTCTTCTGTGGATTGGTTTCAACAATGATTATCTCCAGGGTCTGGAACCAAGCATATAGGAAGCACTCAACAGATATGTCTTGAATACTAAATCAAGAATACACGTGAATACAAGCAACTATTCCAACAGTTCAATGATAAGAATCAGATTTCAAATCAGGATCATGATTAGGGCTCCCTTACTCACCACCCACTCTGGCTGGGTGAACATCAAGCATTATCTTATGTAGTTATTCCAGTTCTCTGAAACAGGTTTATTGTTCCCATTTTAAAGAAGCAGAAATAGAGGCTCACTGAGCTTAAGAAAAGCTTAAGTAATTTGCAATATTTACTGCAAGAAAAAGTTATAAAAAAAGTCGCATTGACTCCAAAAACCCTCGATTTTCGTTTTACTTTCTGCATCTAAATATCTCTTCCTAGGAAACAAAGGTTGTACTTCCATGCAACAAGCTGGGGATACCCTCTTGCAAGATACCACTTGCACAAAAGAGAAGCAGCAGCCTCGTTTCAACAAGATTCAGGAAAGTAAGGAATTTAGTGCAGAAAGATGAATAACCAAGAGAATCCAAATCATACCATTTTTTACAGTCTGTGAACTCTACCAAGGCACAGCAAGAACAAGCCGGGCTGATACAGCAGCCCAAGTCTACTATTACTGCACTCAGTGGATGCAGAAGAAAGGAAAGAAGATCAGAAAGAAGGCAATTTCCTGACATCTTACTCTGAACACCCTGGCTACCCTGCCTGAGTTGTCCTGTGTCCTTTCAAAAGGACACTGGAAGTTGCCAAAGCAGGAGAGCTACTGCAGGGAGTGCATGAGGCCATCATTTCTAGAGCTGTAAGCAATCCTGTGACTGCCAAGAGAGACAGATCTAGTTTGCCTTCTGCAGCCTACAATACAGAAAAGAGATACACATGATAATCAGAGCGGTCAGGAAGACTCAGCTGCCAGATGCAGGACCGACAGGAGAAGTGAAGCAGAGGGGGCATCAGCAATCTTCTGCAGTCACCAGTGGATTCAGAGGCTGGTCCGAGGCAGCAGTCTCCAGGATGGCCTAGAAATGGTTAATTCAGTTTCTCTCAGTAGCTTCAGCTGCTCATCAATAGAATCTCCAGCTGATAATTATTAAGTGAAACTTGGGGCTTACATTTGCATATGTAAAGCACACTTCCCTCCAAAGCCACAATGGGAGTGAGAATGCACTTCCTGATTGTACAGCACTGGGGAGGCTTGGGTGGGTGGGGCTCCAGCCTGCTTTGCATGTGCTTCTCCACGCTAATCAAGCCAGATATTCAGCAGAAATAAACCCCACATCCCAAAATACGCCATTTGTCAAAATCCAGAGCTCACATAAGAGACCTCTCTCTCCAGTTCTCAGAAGGATGCATTCCACCACAATAAGTCTCTATAAGGGTTATAATTACTCAGCCTGGTGCATGCACCCACGTGCACACACCCTCGCATATACACACACCTGGGTTGTTTTGCTGGATGAGTTTCTCCAGAAAGAAGGCTCTCATCCTTCTCATATATTCTTGACACTTTTTTCCATCTTTGCACCTGTGGACTAAGAAGCGTCAGCCCCAAAGAACAAGCCAGAAGGAAATGCAAACAGCATCAGATTCTAAGTATCTGATGGCTTATCTCTATCATGACATTTATCTTGGTTTGTGAGGAAAGTCACTGAGCTCCTCCTCCCACCAGAAAGGATGCCTTAACAGAAAAGCCATCACTCCCAGGAGAAAAGCCAGGGACACTTGCCTTAGCCTGACTTGAAAAATCAGAGACTTCTAAATACCACTGTCAGTAGTAGGCACTACAGCCTGATTGTAATAAGAAAGCCACCAGGGCAGGCCAGGCATGGTGGCTCATGCCTGTAATCCCAGCACTTTGGGAGGAAGGCGGTCAGATCACCTTAGTTTCAAGAGTTTGAGACCGGCCTGGCCAACATGGCGAAACCCTGTCTCTACTAAAAATACAAAATATCCCAGCTACTCAGGAGGCTGAGGCAGGAGAATCGCTGGAACCCAGGAAACAGAGGTTGCAGTGAGCTGAGATCACACCACTACACTCCAGCTTTGGAGACAAAAGGGAAACTCTGTCTCAAGAAAGAAGAAAAGAAAAACAAAAAGCCACCAGGGCCAAGAAAAGGTGCCTAAAATTATACTTAGAACATTCAAAAGACAGAAGCAGACAACAGGATTAAAAAAATAATATAAATTATTAACTCTGGGACTTCGTCATTGGTTAAGATGATGGTCCTCTGGTCCTCACTGTTATCTGTTAAACGAGGGTAAAAATTCAATAGGCATGCTCTTATACAGCACCATCAAGGCATGTATAAACTAGGAACACTTTAACAGATAAAAACATGCATTCATTGGACAATTTTTGGATAACGGGCAAAGACCTTTTCTGTAAGGACGTGCCCGCTGTCTGAAATCCTTTATTGCCTTCCTGGCATAAATCACAAAGATCACAAAGACATTGCCACATACTTTTATCTTTTTTTTTCTTACATATAGTGTGGGTTAAACTTAAAAGATATTATAAACTAATCAGAGTACAGAACTCCTTTTCTATTTTTATCTTTTCCCCCAATTTTTAGTAGTCTTGCAAACATTTTGACAGCTCCTTTTAAGGAAATTTGTCTTTAGGCTACTGTTCCAAAATACACAACTTACCATTTTTTTATAGAGACACTCCTTCCTGAACTCATATTTCACTGCTTTATGGAGTGATTAATTAAACTGTATTTGTTAATTACAGGTAAAGATATGCCACAATAAGCTTGATAATACTAAACACACAGTTTAACTGGTGCAATTAGCAAAGCTAAATGGTAGCAGAAAGTAAACTGGGCCAGGCATGGTGGCTCACACCTGTAATACCAGCACTTTGGGAGGCCAAGGCAGGCAGATCATGAGGTCAGGATATTGAGACCATCCTGGCCAACATGGAAAAACCCCATCTCTACTAAAATGCAAAAAACTAGCGGGGCGTGGTGGCGTGCACCTGTAGCCCCAAATACTTGGGAGGCCGAGGCAAGGGAGGCTTGCACCCAGGAGGCAGAGGGTGCAGTGAGCCGAGATCGCGCCACTGTACTCCAGCCTGGTGACAGACCGAGACTCCATCTCAAAAAAAAGAAGAAAGTAAACTGGTAGCTAGAGAGTCCACATTCAGTGGGCAGTGAACACTCCTTTGACAGAGGGAATGGAGGAATCCTTGCTTACTAAAATGTATTATCCAGTGGAGGTGAGTTAAGCACTGAGCGTTTATCTCGTGGTATTGATGAATAAATGAGATGAAGCACTGGACGCATTTAGCTTCCCAAGCAAAGTATGAGACAAGGGCTTGACAAAAGTTCTTATTATTTAACTTATTATATTGCTTAAGTCACTTTTCCTGTAAAGTTTGAGTGCTTCTCTGAAGTAAACTCCCATATGCTTCTGAGAAAAATACTCCCTTAGAGCGGCAGAACGTTGAGACTGATTTTGGAGCATTTGAGGCTGGGCTAGTGCATTGATCTCACGTCCATTGATGCAGGTACAGAAGAGACATCACTTGTGCCCACCCTACATAAGCCAGGTGAGACCCAGAGACTCACAGGCACTTGCATAACATCTGCAGGAAAGTTGGAAGCAGGACCCCAGGGAGAATCAAATCCTTTCCTCTTGTTATTTCCCATTCCCTGAACCTACTTTTAGCACCCATTTCGCTGTTGCTTCTCACTTTTCTAACTTTGGAAGTAGTATAAGTACGTAACGGAGTAAAAAGATGGATACAAGCAAATCCTCCCTCGCAATAATGAAAGGGCAAGAGAGGGCTGATTTGCAGCATTCACGAAGACCCTTCAGCAGACCTCTGTCTTTTCCATGAAACATTTCAGCCAACCTTGAGTCTTGACACCCCAGGCTATGTTACTGGCATCTCCCAGGCCCACAACGTTGCAGCATAATGGAGAAAAGGCTCCGCTTGCCTTGCAGTAACTGAGTCATTACAAAGGAGGATTCCGAAGACTTACCAGCAATGTTGACCTGGGGGAAGTAATTTTACATCCCTTAGCCTCAATTAACTGGGAACAGAGATTTCCATCTATCTTACAGGGATGTTTTGAAAATGCATTT
Organism: Plecturocebus donacophilus; assembly: GCA_004027715.1. Classification (NCBI taxonomy): domain Eukaryota; kingdom Metazoa; phylum Chordata; class Mammalia; order Primates; family Pitheciidae; genus Plecturocebus; species Plecturocebus donacophilus. The sequence goes on along the minus strand of PVKP010005707.1, from coordinate 15,138 downwards.
TTTAAGCCTGTGGGAAAGGCCTAGGGAAAACAGGAGTTTTTTTTTTAAATATATATTTTATTGCACTTTAGGTTCTGGGGTACATGTGAAGAACATGTAGGATTGTTGCATAGGTACATACATAGCAATGTGGTTTGCTGCCTCCATCCCTATCACCTGTATCTGGCGTTTCTCCCCATGTTATCCCTCCCCAACTCCCTACCCCACACTGTCCCTCCTCTAGTTCCCCCCAACAGACCCCAGTGTGTGATGCTCCCCTCCCTGTGTCCATGTGTTCTCACTGTTCAACACCTGGCTATGAGTGAGAACATGCAGTGTTTGATTTTCTGTTCTTGTGTCAGTTTGTTGAGAATGATGGTTTCCAGGTTCATCCATGTCCCTACATAGGACACAAAATCATCGTTTTTTACGGCTGCATAGTATTCCATGGTGTATATGTGCCACATTTTCCCTGTCCAGTCTATCATCGATGGGCATTTGGGTTGGTTCCAAGTCTTTGCTATTGTAAACAGTGCTGTGACAAACATACGAGGGCATGTGTCTTTATAATATAACGATTTATAATCCTTTGGATATATACCCAGTATGGGATTGCTGGGTCAAATGGAATTTCTATTTCTAGATCTTTGAGGAATCACCACACTGTCTTCCACAATGGTTGAACTAATTTACACTCCCACCAACAGTGTAAAAGTGTTCCTATTTCTCCACATCCTCTCCAGAATCTGCTGTCTCCAGATTTTTTAACGACTGCCATTCTAACTGGTGTGAGATGGTATCTTAATGTAGTTTTGATGTGCATTTCTCTAATGATCAGTGATGATGAGCATTTTTTCATATATTTGTTGGCTTCATCAATGTCTTCTTTTGAAAAGTGTCTGTTGATATCCTTCACCCACTTTTGAATGGGCTTGTTTTTTTCCTGTAAATCTGTTCTAGTTCTTTGTAAATTCTGGATATAAGTCCTTTTTCAGATGAGTAGATTGCAAAAATTTTTTCCCATTCTGTTGGTTGCCAGTTCACTCTAATGATTGTTTCTTTTGCTGTGCAGAAGCTCTGCAGTTTAATTAGATCCCATTTGTCTATTTTGGCTTTTGTTGCCACTGCTTTTTGTGTTTTAGTCATGAAGTCCTTGCCTATGCCTATGTCCTGAATAGTTTTGCCTAGGTTTTCTTCTAGGGTTTTTATGGTAGGGAAAACAGGAACTCTTAAGGGAATGGGACATGGTATTCTCTTTAAGTGGAGACGCACAGGACTTCATTGAGATTGCTATTACTGTTATTAGCCAACATTCATGCACCCATGCTCTTCAATTTAGTAATAAAAACAGTCATCTGTGGTAGATGATAGCATTAGTATCCTCACATTATGGGGACAAAGCAGAACTAAAGCAAAAAAAATGTCCACAGAGCTCGGAAATGTCACTTAAGTTCTTTTAAATGTACACCCCTCTTCCTTGATATTCACTTTATCAGAAGGTTCCTGATGTTCTGTTAGTTCCAGAAACAGAAATATCTGCTAGCTGAGGCCTGGAGAGACCTTTCCCACCTGCTGTGGGGGCAAAGCCCAAGATATGCTCCCTGTCATACAAGCGGCAGCCGAGTCTCCAAGCCTCTATCACCTCTAGATTAAATTACTGCAGCACATCTGTATTTTCTGTAATGCTGCAATACGCCAGGAGTTTCAGCCATCAGGCAACTTAATGTATTTGCCTCTAAAGGAAAGAACAAATACATCTGAAGGCAAATTAGACCTACAATTTCTGAACAGAGACATGCATATGGGTCAATGTCTCACAACATGAATAAATGCAAAAGGATCACATTGACCTACACTGTTGTTTGTGTAATAATTCATGAGGCCGTCTGCTGTAACTAGGGAGTGCCGCTGTATGCAACCAAAGAGCATGTGAGGTCGCAGGATGCAAGAGACACTGCACGTCCCCAAGGTCAGGCTTTTTACAAAAGCTTTTCTCCTACAAATGAAAGGAGCCCTGCACTTGTCAACCCATTTGTTTATCTGATTTTCTCCAGCCAACGAGCTCATTCTGAATAAGATCCAATGGGAGGTATTCATTCATTCATTCATTCATTCATTCATTCACTCATTAAATTCATACATTTATGAAACATCTGCCATGTCACTATATAGTCCCTTTCCCTATCACTCACTATAAAGTCTAGTAGAAGAAGAAAGATAAAATCACAGGGCAAAGAGAAAAACTGCAGGATGAAGGACAGAGGAGTGAAGTAGCATCTAGAAGCACCTCTCAGCTCAGTTTTAAAGATTAAGGGAAAACTTCCAGGACTCATCACGTACACGCTGAGAATGAAAAGGTGAGCACCAAGACGCTGGATTGAGTGAGAGACAGGTTCAAGCAGAGGAAATGGCATATACAACGTCTTAGAACCATGGTTCCCAAACTGTGTGCGAATGTGCCCCAGGGGGCCAAAATGAACCCACAAGAGCACTGCAGGATACTTTAAAACTTCCCGAGAAACACAGCAACTCTCATCTCAGTACATGCCAGACACAGCCTCAACTACTAGCTCACGGTAGTTCCACAGTTTCAACATTAGAATGCACTAATTCCTTTGGTGGTTACATTTCTACACAGCTGAATTATCGGAACTTGCTAAGATAAAAATGCCTACATGGAAATCAGTGTGCAGTCCCTGTCCAGAGTTTGAAAAATTGTACAGTGCCCAACAGGCGCACACATCCTGTAAGCAAATAATTGTAGATAAGAGTGAAATAACAGTATTTTTCCCTTCAATTTATATGTATTATTTTTTCAGACATCTACAAAGTCATTAGGACATCAATGCTTAACAGAATAGGTATTTCATTTCACCTACAGGTGCTGTGAAAAAATTACTAAGATACCAAAGGCACCAAAAATGAGAAAATGTGAAAATGTGAGATCCTATGGCTGGAGATCAGAGGGAGTAGTGCTTCCAGTGAACATGAAATACTGTTATATGACTCAATCCCTGGTCAAGGTGGGGACCAGTGAAAGAAAATGCTGGAAACACAGGTGGATCAGATTCCAGAGGGCCTTCTAAGCACACCAAAGAATCTGAACTTTATGCTGAGGCCAGGGGAAACTATGAAAGAGTTTGATTGTTTTTGAGACGGAGTCTCCCTCTGCCATCCAGGCTGGAATGCAGTGGCATAATCTCGGCTCACTGCAACCTCCGCCTCTTAGGTTCAAGCAATTCTCCTGCCTCAGCCCTTCAAGTAGCTGGGACTACAGGCATGCACATCACACCAAGCTAATTTTTGTATTTTCAGTAGAGATGAGATTTCACCATGTTGGCCAGGATGGTTTCGTTCTCTTGACCTCGTGATCTGCCTGCCTCAGCCTCCCAAAGTACTGGGATTACAGGCATGAGCCACCGTGCCCAGATAAGAATTTTTCTCTAAACCTCCCTGCTGCAGGAAGTACACCATCACCTGAGTTTTACTGGATTTCCCCAGTTCTTAGAATGGCTACATTTCACCAACTATTACGTACCACACTGTTGAGTTTACACTAAGTGAGATGAAAGCCATCATGAGATCTCTAGACAACAAGCTGCAATTGCAGCTGAACATGGAACCAAAGTAAATATGTAAAGTGTAAAATGCTTTATGAAGAAAAGTTATTACCTAGCATTCACAGATGTGTTTCCTACTCTACAATTAGTCCATCTACAGCAAAGCTGAGTCCTGCCTCAAACCCTCAAGCTGTTATTATCTCCTTTCCTGGTTCTATATTATTACCAAAGCTTATGCTAGATACAGCTAGAACCCCTCATTCTCTAATCCCTAACAACATTTGGATATGAAAAAGAGCTATATGGTGAAACCTAAAGTGCTTAACTTCATGATGCGGTATGTTGAGCATGTACAATCAACGTTTGTCCTTTCTCTGAAGCATCGTTTAAGATTTTCAACATATTGATGCCTAGTGTTCCATTACTGGAACACTATAAGCACGTGGGTGTTACTGATGTCCTACTGCTCAAGGTCATCGCCAAGGTCTTATTGCAAAGGTCCAAAAAATTACAACCTCCAGCATAAACGGGTTACGAAGGATGGCCATTCTTGTCTGTATGTGTGATATACTCAACAACAAAAATACTGAAAATCGATCTGTATGTGTGGCATACTTGATAATAAAGAATACTGAAAATCAATCCATGAAAATATTTTACATGAATATGTTTTACCTTTCAAATGTTATGTTTAGGAGACATTTCTTACCAAGCATAGAAAAATTTTATCAATCTAAAGCCATGCTGGCTCTATCACCCAATTTATCAGGCAGTTCCAAAAGTTGGGAACCAGCTACATATTAGACAATCAAAAACCATCATGTATGCTTCGGGTTTTAGAAGGAACAACGACTAAGAAGAGAGATGTTATAAAAGGCTGTCTGTCCCAGATGAGCACAGAAGAGGAGACCAGGACCACGTGTATCTCACTCTCTCTCTTATACAAGACAGAAAATGGTCAGGGGTCCAGAGACTCTGGCCAGTCACAACACGTCCATCAGAAAAACCTACAGCTCTGAAAATTTCAACAAGAAAATCTATCCCATCTATTAACCCTTCCACCTCATGCCTGAGGTTTCAACAAAGAGTGAGCTCCACCAGAGCAACAAGCCTAACCTCTTGCCCCCACCTCCTTCCTAAGGAAGAGGAATGACATCTGATTGCCAAGGCTGTGTGAAACACTTTCCCGGATCCGTGCTCTGCCGGCCCTGCTCTCCTGTTCTTTCAGGCTCTGTCTGCCTGTAGACAGCACGTGCCACGTGTTCCTGGGAGAGGACCTGGTACTGTCCCCTAGGCTCCTGACCAATGTGGGTGAGGAAGTAAGCCTATCTGGTTGAGGCACATTTTCTAAACTGTTGGAACAAAAAGTAGTATTTTGATCTCTTTCTGCCTGGTTCTGTGTCTCTCAGTCTGTTCTCATTCCAGACATGCAAAAACTCAATGCTAGAAATAGGCTTAAGAACCAACGGAATTGGTAGAGAGGTAGATTTAAAATACTGCAAATCATCTGCATTTCACAAGTATCTATACAGAACCTACTACGCGCAAGACAATATGCCAGGTGCTGAAGACAGTTGATGAAGAAATTAGATATGATCTCCATCTGTGTGCTCTTTACAATTCATCAAGAGGACAATCGATCACCCAAATAATTATTTAGTTACAGTATGGTAAATACAGGGTGCTCTGAGAGATGGTATCAAGATTCTCTTGTGTTGGCTGGGCACAGTAGCTCATACCTGTCATCCCAGCACTTTGGGAGGCTGAGGCTGGCAGATCACTTGAGGTCAGGAGTTTGAGACCAGCTTGGCCAACATGGCGAAACCTTGTCTCTACTAGAAATACAAAAACATTAGCAGGACATGGTGGTGCATGCCTGTAATCCCAGCTACTCAGGGGTCTGAAGCAGGAGAACTGCTTGAACCTGAGAGGCGTGGGTTGCAGTGAGCAGAGATCGTGCCACTATACTCCAGCCTGGACAACAAGAATGAAAACTTCGTCTCAAAAAAAAAAAAAATTCTCTATGTTGGTAAATGGCCCCACCAGTTGGATACGCCTGACCCACAGCCTCCCTTGACCCTGTAACTCTTCCGTGCTGCCAACCACACCATGGCTAATCCATCCCCTATCACCTACAAGGTCCATCCTCAGCTATAGCTCTACAGTCCAAACCCTTAGCAGGGCTCTCTCTCCGACCGCTGCAACAGCTTGCCAGCTGAGCCCCTTACATTGATTCTTGTCAAAGAAAATAATTAATTGTGGTAAAATACACATGACATAAAGTTCACCATTTTTACCATTTTACATGTACAGCTCAGTGGCATGAAGTGCATTCACACTGCCATGCGACCATCATCACTATCTATCTCCAGAACTTCTTCATCTTGTAAAATGGCAACTCCGAACCCATCAAGTAACTCCCCATTCTCCCCTCCGCGAAGCCCCTGGTGACCACCATTCTACTTTCCATTGCTTTGCATTTGACTACTGTAGGAACCTCACATAAACAGTCATATGATATTTACTGTCTTATTACTCGCTTATTTCACCTACCATCATTTCCTTAACTGGAATCCACTCTTGCCTCCCAATCTATTCTCTGCACAGTGGGAGCTGTTCAAAATACCAATCTGACCTTGTCACCCCTCCAAGTAGCTTTCATTTCTCTAAAGATGAAGACGAAACTCCTTCATGTGGCCAAAAGCCCTGCATGCTCGGCCCCCAGTGACTTCCCAGCATGGCACTCTCACTCTCAGTGCAGAAACTGTCCCATCCATCTCTCCCACTGCCGGGCCTTTGCACGCCATTCCCATTGCATGGATCACTCTTTCAGGATCTCTGTCTAGACACTCCCATTGATGCTTCAGATAAAGGCCCAATGTGCTCATCCTCCGGGAAGTCTCCTTGACATCCCCAACACATCCAATGTGTCGATACTGGACTGCCCTGACAGCATGGCTTTCTCCTCTGTGGAGCTCAATTGCAGTGAAACCAAAATCTATCTACGCTTGCACGCTTGCAATACATCTCTCTTCTGCTCACTGTAGAAGTTTCAAATGAGGAGAGGGAGTGTATGTTTTTTATTTCCATTCTATCTGCAGCATCCAGCATACATACTAGCATCCAGTAGGGGCTCAGAAAAACAAAAAAGTTTCTTTGCTTAAAAATGAACACAAGAGCAGAACCTGACCAAGACTGGTTCAGGAAAGGCATGCCTGAGAAAGTGAGATTTGATCCAAGAACTGAAGAAAAAGAAGGAATTAATAGTAAAAAAATAACCGGAAAGAGAGGTGTAGAGTGTGGCAGAGGAGTGGATATCCCAGATTGGACAGGTATAGAAGCCTTGGGGTAGGAAAGAGGTTGATATACTTGGGAAAGTAGAAAAGAAACAAAAAACAAAATAAGACAAAACACAGGCCAGTGTGGGTGGAGCCGGGGGGGACAAGGATATCCAACGATGAGCTGCCTGACCTAAAGTCAATGGCAAATTGGTGCTCTCTGAAGACTTCCGGTCCAAGGAAGTTCTATTATACCTGGTACCACAAGTTTGAGTCACCTGCCAAAGGAACTGTCCCTAAATAACTCTCCAAGACCACTCCCCTCACAGAAAGCGTTTATGACCCAAATTGCTTTATACGCATCTTCTCTGTTAATCCCTTCAACAGCCTCTGCAGTTGGTGTTCACTCCAATTCAGAGGAGAGCATACTAAAGATAAGACAAATTAAATAACTGTAAAGTTAGATAATTGGCCCAAGGTAATTCAGCTGGTAAGTGAAAGGGCCTGAGGTGTGAACAAATATCTGTCTCCAAAATCCATGACATTTTCACCAAATCCCATCGTTCTTATAAAGCCTGGAGGGTTTTTTTTTTTTTTAATACTTATTTAAATTCTTGTTCCAAAGAAAGTTCTATGTTTTTATGCATTAAAGGCACTAGCAGTACAAGTTGTAGAGTGATATTTTAGTAACAAAAGATATTTTTGCACAAAACATCAAAAAGTGGCTTATGCAGATTCACTGCTCACTATACTGACTGCAGAGACTTAGGTCACAGCTTGAGCTCCCCCAAGAGAAGTCAAATCCTGGAGATGAAACTGGACAATGAGAAGCCAGGCAGCTGCAGGTGGGAGAATCTTCTGAGATGTCACCAACCGCATCAAATTATTTGCAAATGAGAGAGTATGTCCAGCAGGTTAAACCTACACATCATAAGTTACAGATTCAACGGCAAAGACAAAAAAATGGCTGGCTGGCTAAAAATGTTTTATAACAATAGTGACAGATAACCCAGAATGACATAAAACATACCAAACTTCTAAGTGAAAAGACAAAATATATATCAAAGACCAAGAAATCTAGACAATAAAATAAAAAGCTAAATCTACAATAGCTGCAGTCAGCAGGTACAGGAAAAGAAAACCACCACCACTACCACCACCAACAGAACAATCTACAACAATAAACATGTCTATTAGAAGAACATTTCATTAATTCTCATCAAGACCATAAGATCCTTGAACAGGGCTTGGCAAACTTTTCCTACAAAGGTCCAAAAACTAAGTATTTTAGACTTTGTGGGCCAAAATACTCAATGGCGCCATTGCAGCTTGAAAGTAGACACCAGGGATAAAGGGTTGGCTCTGTTTCAATAAAAGTTTATTTACAGACACATGTAGAGAGCAAGACTTAACCTGCAGACCATACTTCAGCAACCTACCCTTAAAGGTCAAGAATAAATCTTCTCAGATTCTTCAAAGCAATAACACAGAGCTTCAGTATCATACAAGAAGGAAAATTAAAATGTTTCTGAAAGTTTTATTTTTCATAAAATCCTATGTTGTAAAGCAATCGTTTATCCTCATTTTAAAAAAGAAAAAGCGGCAGCTCAGAGACCTTGAACCATTTGTACAGGGCTGGTCAACTCACAAGTGGCAGGGCCAGGATTAGAACCCAGGTATGCTGACGTGTTAATGCTCAGGTGCTTCCACCATCCCATGCAGTTAACTGCTTAGTGACAGAGAAACAATCGCTTGGTGAAAAAGACAGAGGAGGATAATAAAATGATCCTCACGATGTAACACCTCCAAGTGTAATTCAGTCCACAATCTTCTAGGATGAGGAAAAACGAAAAGATACTGACTCGAACTGGCCCAAGGAAAAAGGATAATTTAACATAAAAACATAAACAATGGAACTTGTACAGGTACTAAGTATTCTGATTCTTGCAGGAACTGGAAACCCACTGGAAATTAACATAGCTATGTCTCCATATCTATCTCTGCTTCTCCACCTATCATCCCCTTACCCCTCCCTCACTCTCTCCATATTTTTCTCCATCACTCTTTATCTCCTCCATCCTTCCCTCTTCCTTCTCCTTCTCTCCCTGTGCCCCACCATGGCCCTCATTCAGGAGACTAAATGTGTCTCATTTGTGCTTTACCTAGGGTCCGCAGCATTCTCTCTGTTTATCAGATGATGTCTTCTTTTGCCCAAAGGTGCCTGCCTCTCCAGCTGGCACGGGGACGAGGATGACTGTCAGAGTGGTACCACTACCCTGAGTCAGCCTCTCCTGGTCCAGACCAACAGCTTACACCCTGTTTGATCAAATTTTTGAGATGGAGAACCCAATTAGTCACATGTGAGCACAGCAGTTAGCTAGGCATGGGTTACACGTGCAATCTTAGTCCAGTTATGTCAAAGAGGGAATGCGGTCCTCCGGTACCAGACATATTTTAGAATGCAGAAACTAGAGACAAAGTTAGTTCTTGACAGGTGGGCACAAACCTCAATGTGTCTAATATGAGGAAAAGCAAAAGGATGATATGGATCTACAATCTGAGAAAACCAGCAAGCAGATCAGAGAAACAGAAACCAATGGGAATAAAAAATGCATTTGTAAAAATTACGTAAAAGAAATGGGACATATTTACTGAATCCAGGAAGAATCTGGAGAACACAAAAAGATACCAAATAAGAGTGATTAAAAATAATCATATAGATGAGAAATTCAGCATGTAAGACTATAAAATTATGCATATGGAGAGGATTCTTATTTTACGTAAAGGGATACTATTTCCACAGTGGTGGAAGGCTGCTTTTTATCCCTATAAAGGACAGAGTGAGAAGGAATAGTATCTCTAGCTGGGATCTCCTGTTTGACTTCAAGAATTTGACCATATATTCTAATATAGGTAGCTAATGGATACCATAAAATACATAAATCAACACAAACAACCTAGTACAAACCACCACCTAAATGCATACACAAAACATTTGGGGGAGGAGGGATGACTGACATTGCAAAGAATTCCTTACTTTACATAAAATTGCACAACAAAGATGCTAGAATAGGAAACTTCATGATTATCTTTGATTTCTCCATTCCAGTGGTTCTTAGAAGACAAGAAGATAAATCTCAGCTCAAGTTCTATTTTCGGCACCAGCACTAGAACCAGCTAATTCTCTCTTTCCTGCTTCTCCAAGCTGACCCAGATCTCTCAGCATTTCTTAATGACACTCGGAGATCTGAGGAGAGTGTATTTTGACATATCTTCCACGAATGGAAGCACAGTGCACCATGAGACAGAATCCTGCATAATTACCATGAGGAAGAGGCACATCTGAGACCGTTTTGCCCGTGCGATGGTCAAGATGCTACGGTGGGAACCGAGGTACACTGCCCATCTACTTTCCTTGATGTGTTTCTAATGAAACAGGTGGCCACTATGAAACAGTGTCAATGCAATAGTGGAGCAATGCTTAACCCTGAGTGTGCAGCAGAATTATCCTTAGAGCTCTGTATGAAAAGCAGATGCCAAGCCCAGATCCCCTCAATTCAGCAGGTAGTGATGGGGACCCCAGAATTGGCCACCTGCAGAACTCTCCCAATGATATTTTTTGTTTAATATCTATCTCTGCCATTAAAATAAAAGCTTCAGAGGATCAAGAAGTCTGTCTGTTTTGGTCATCCCTTTATCCTCAGTGTGTAGAACAGTGCCTGATTCAGGTACTCAAGTGAACAATGAATGTATGAATCAATTTTCTATGTGCCAGACACTGTTCCTTACAGAGTGTCATGGACTCAATAGTGTCCCACTCCCAAAATTTATATGTTGAAGTACTAACCCCCAGCACCTCAGAATGTGACCTTATTAGGAAACAATGTTGTTGAAGACATAACCGGTTAAGATGACATCATACTGGAGTAGCCACGAATCCATTATAACCCATGTTCTTATATTAAGGGGAAATTTGGATACACACACACACACACACACACACACACACACACACACACACACACACACAGAATGCCTTGTAAAGACTGGAGTCATGCTGCCACAAGCCAAATAACTATCATAAATTAGGAGAGAGGCTGGGTGTGGTGGTTCGCACTGTAATCTCAGTGGATCACATGAGGTCAGGAGTTCAAGACCAGCCTGGCCAACATGGTGAAACCGTGTCTTTATCAAAAGCACAAAAATTAGGCAGGTGTGGTAGCAGGCACCTGTAATCCAAGCTACTTGGGAGGCTGAGGCAGGAGAATTACTTGAACCTGGGAAGCAGAGGTTGCAGTAAGCCGAGATCGCGCCAATGCACTCCAGCCTGGGAGACAAGAGTGCAACTCCATCTCCAAAAAAAAAAAAAGAAAGTTTAGGAGAGAGACCTGGAACAGATCCTCCCCTCGCATCTCGAGAAGGAGTATTCCTCCAGAAGGCCAATACCTTGATTTTGGACTTCCAGCCTCCACAAGTGTGACACAATAAATTTCTTTTGTTTCAGCCATTCAGTTTGTAGTACTTTGTTACGGCAGCTTTACAGACTTCAAATGGAGGGGAACACATTCCAGTCTAAAGTGGCTCATGGTCCTGATTCGGTCCACTCAAAACAATGTGCTGTAGGCCATGCATTCAGTTTTCAACACAGAGTTCTCTTGGAGTCTGTGAAGACTAATGAAGGGTCCTAAGTAATGAGATTACATGGAGAAGCGAGATGGTCGATTCCAGGGCAAACACACAGAAAAAAAGCAGAAGTACAGGTGTGTGTACAACAAAATCAGTTCAGGATCTATGCCTGGACTAGGGTGGGGTGCAGAAATCTTTATGCAAATATTAGTATTGATCAGGCTTTATGTTTACAATAACTACTGGCTAAGAGCAGATCTCATTCCATCCATATCAAACCTTTGGCAGGTTTCTAACTCCAGAACAGAGCGAGGTGCGGAAGAGACCTTTGATGTAGAAATTTGTACTGATCAGGCTTTACTTCTACATCTATTGGCAGACGGTAGATTCGACTCTATTCATATCAAACCTCTGGGAGGTTTCTAACTCCAGAATGGGGCGGCGTCCAGAAGAGACCTTTGATGTACACATTTGTATTGATCAGGCTTTATTTTTACAATAACTACTGGCTACAGCAGATCTCACTCTGTCTATATCAAACCTTTGAGGGGGTCATGAAAAACAACCTCAACAGTTGCCCTGTGTTCCTAGTTTCCAACAAACAGACTACTGGCTCCTGGAGAGGGTGAAAGCCGCCCATGAGTGTGAAAGATGCAGATTCTTCTTGTGTCTAACAAAGAATCCCGACTTTCACATGTCTCATTCAGACATTATCCAGAAGGCAAATCATTATTTCAACTCAGATGTCTTCTCAGAATACACCCCTTGTCATCTGCTTTAGGACAAAAAAAACCCGAAAAGATGATGTTGTTGGAAATGTCATCTGCCTGTTATGCAGAACTGAAATCAAAGTGCTCTTTGTGTTAAATGTGACTACCATCACACTTAAAATCCAGAGTATAAATGTTACTAATACCCTCTGCAATCACCCATCCAGTTATCAGCTGGAGGAGGCTGCAAAGACAGATTCAGGTTTCTTAATTTTGCCACTTATTTTTTTCTTGTTAATTTAAAAATATCACAGTGTTTTAATTGCGCTCAATTTAATGTACTATACCTGCCAGTTCCAACACTCTTCATTATTTATATTGCCAGAAAAGCACTTAAAAATCAAATTGCATAATTTGTACTTGTACATCTTTAAGGTAGATTTATATCTGAAATTGTCAAATAGCTGGGGCCATATTCCTCTGAATATTAAATTCTAACAAGTTGTCACCCCAAAACATTTGCAGGGAATAATGTGAATGGGCCATTAGTTATTTGCGTAGAAAGTTATTCAAACAGGCATTGAAATGTTAATTCATACTTTCGGTTGTTAGGAGAGAGGGGTCAAGGGCCCAACTACCAAGGTGCATGTCCCAGATGTGTCATTTATTAACCCTGTATCCTTAGGTTCGTGACTTATGATTTTTGGGCCTCATCTTCCTCTTCTGTTAAATAGGAATACTAACAACACCCATCTCACAAGGGTATGGTGAAGATTCAAACAGATAACATATATAAAGTTCTCAGAAAAGTATCTGGCACAAGGGAAGCAAAATTTAATGACTTACTAGAGTAAGTGTTTCCTATACTATGAAAAATTACCGTCATTTGTAAAATAACAATCATCAGTCTTTCACTCTATATTTGTATGATTTAATCAACTAGATCTCTCCAATATTTCTTTTTATCATTGTTACATCTCAAATGTCATAGTGGGTAGAGTTTCCATGTTTTCTAACATTGTTCGCTAATTCGGAATTTTTACGCTGATAATTATCTTTTTAAAAAATATACAGAAGCATATTCAGGGTCATCTGAATACTCATCTTTTAGCAGAGCTCAATGCCACAGCCCACTTTTGCACCTAAGTCTGCGGTCACGATAGCCCCAGGTTGTACCCACTACCTTAACTGCCCCAGGCTGATCAGAAGGTAACACCAAAAGGTTAGATAACTAAATGATGCACTTAAACCACGCAAAGGCCAAGAGTCTGGCGCAAAGGGGTTGGGTGCTCTCTGGTTGGAAAGAAATATGAGCCATGGAGTGGTACGTGGACTCTGCAAATTCTATACCAAAGTGATTCACCCTATATTAACACTGCATCACCTGACATGTTAACATGGATAACTTAAACATTGTTTTTTAGAATTTATTATATAAATCTGTTGTACTCTCCTTGTTCGTGCAGGCTATCGCTATGCAGAGGTTGCACAAAACTGCACATTTAAGTAATATTAAAATGGAAAGAATTTACCTTAACACAGCGGTCTGAAAATTGTACCTTGGGATGGCAGGACACTAAATGGAAGAAACAGAGCCCCAGCGATCTGTGGTCTGGCCCTGGCCTCCTCCATCTTCTCCCACCTTTCCCACCTCTTCCCCTTCACCAGGTCACCCCAGGCTCTTCCCTGTCACCCAGGCTGCTGCTATTGCCCCCAAATAGGAAATTCTTACACAACTCTCAAGTCTCCCTCATCACAAATCCATGAGAAATCTTCCTGACTTCTGCCGGTGGATGTTAGCACTTCCTGACTGGTTCCTCTGCCCTCATACCATCTTCCATTTCTCCAACTCTCTCTTTGTATGAGATCCTTTCTTATCACATCTGAGCTCTTGGGGAAAAGTAAGTACTTTGAAATCGGGAACCATGAATCTTTGGATTACTGGATCTCTAGCAACATGCACAATGGCTGGCATGGAATAGAAACCTGGTAAAAATATGTTTGCAAGTGAATGACCCACTGTGGGCCAGGTACTCTGCTGTGAGCTTGCTGCTATGCTATCTGAACCCAAAGGAAAACCAGAGACACATGGTTTTATTTTACTGAGGCTCAGGCCCAAGGCCATACCAAAGGTAGGGAATGAGCCAGCAGTTCCATCCCAAGTTTCCTGGCTCCAGCCCACGTCGGGTTAGTAATGAAAACAAGGACGATGGCAAACAACTATGAAGATGACAGAAACTATCACAGTTAACATACACTGAGGGTCTCCTATATGACAAGTACTGTTCTAGGCATTTGTGCTCTTAATTTATCTTTGTAACACCGTAAGATACATGATGTAATCTGTGACCATAATAAATTGACTTGACTGGGCTATAGAGCACCCAGACATTATTCTGGGTCAAACATTATTCTGGGTGTGCCTGTGAGGGTGTTTCTGGATGAGAGTAACATTTGAATTGCTAGAATGAATAAAGGAGATTGCCCTCCCTAATGTGGAAGGGCTTCATCCAATCAACTGAAGATCTGAGTATAATAAAAAGGCTGAGTAAGAAGAAACTCTGTCTGACAGCTGAGCTAGGACACTGGTCTTTTCTTGACTTTAAGCTTGAACCGAAAAACAGTTGTTCTCAAGGTTTTGAGTCTATTGGTTTTCAGACTGGAACTACATCATTGGCTCTCCTGGGTCTTCAGCTTTGCTGACTGAAGATCTTGGGACTTCTCAGCCTCCATAATTAAATAAGCCAATTCCTTATATAAATCTCTTTATATATTACATATAACAAAACTAATAGGATGGATGGACAGATGGACGAATGGACAGACAGAAAGAACGAGAAACAGACAGAGAGAAAGAGAGACAGAGAGAGAGAGAGATGAGATAGAGGAAAACTGAGGGACAGAATGGTTAGGATGGATGGATGGAGGGAGGGAGGGAGGGAGGGAGGGATGGAGGGATGGATGGAGGGAGGAGGGATGGATGGA